>JAHWFP010216315.1:0-20865 GCA_023313725.1 Lithobius niger | reverse complement strand
GTTTTTGGACACCCTTCCCCTCAACGCCTGTAGGTTTTTGGACACCCGTCTCGACCAATAATCGGGTCGAAGGATTTTTGTTCGATGCCGACATCGGCTTTGCTGCCGTACACGGTTGGAATCTCATTAAGCCAATCACTTAAATTTTTTTTTTATATTTCATTAACTTAATTAGCAGAAGCCATTAGTCATCAGAAACAAACTAAGAGTGTATACCACGCGCCATGGCTGCTTGCTGTGACGTGCATATCACGTGACTGGGCTAGTCCAATCAGACGGCCAAACAGCCGTTGTTCTCATTCGTCATTGGCTAACTCATGGTGACGTCACGGCAAACAGCCATTGCGCATGGTTTAGGTAACGTGACTCATTTTGTAACTTCACTTATAGTAAGGGGAGGGGGGGGGGGCCAAAGAAACAAACCGGATACAAAACTTCGCGATTTTTCAGATGCAGGCGATAGCTTTTTTTTTTTTACCAAACAAAGAAACTCAAATTGTGGAGTGCAATGTCTACATTTTAACGCCAGGTCCAAGTGCAAATGATGCATATGGACAAAAGTCTTATCTAGATTCAAGTTTTTAGTTGTGACACGCCTCTAAGCAGCCTTAAATTCGTTTCGGGACAATCATGTAAATGGAGTTACACCTAAATTTAATTAAATTTCTATAATTTTTACTTGCATATCTCTCAATTCTTGGTCCTATTTATCACTCTTAAATGCAAAAAGCACGATCAAGATTAGTTGCATAGACAGTTTTTCCACAATTTAAACATGTTTTTCACAATTTTCAAGTTTTGCTCGGTTTCCTGCTAACAACAAGTGGCGTTTCTTAACCGTTCACCGTGCTTCTTTCAAACCTTGATGGACCTTCAAGGATTTTGGGCATTTCAAGTCTTTGTTCGACCTTTACTTGAATATGCTAACCCGGTTTGGTTCCCTTCATATTTAAAGATATTGGCTGATATTGATGTTTTTCTTTAAAGATAACTGCCCAGTGCACGTAATCCGGGTTTGGCATACGAGACATTGCTTACAGTGAGCACCTGTCGAGAAAGGGTATAAACTCGAAATGCGTAGATGACACGCTGAATTGCTCGCATATTTTGGGCTGTTTTTTTTTCCTCATCGATTTTACTGCGTAAAACATGATCGACTAAGGAGCCTCCTCGGAGTGAAAATGTGGACGAGCAATTAGGACGACTGGTTTCTGGCTTTCTATCCGGGAGGTCCGGGGTTGACCCTGGCTTTGGCTGCCTCCTGGTATTCTCCGGAAGAGAAGGTCCCAGTGGTGCCTAGTACTCATGTCGTTTGTGGCATGTCAAAGAGCCTGGGTTTTTCGCTTAGATTTTTCCAGCAAAATTGTCCCTTTCTTCACTCGTAATCATCATCACCCGGAGGTGTGGAGGCCTACGCTCTGATTAACGTTTCCGGATGAACGACGGCCCTCCCTTCAGTTCTGACTGCGTAACTGCCAGAGGTAACACTCCCAATGCACTCTATCACACGAACAATAAACAACAAATACCCAGAATTAATAAATTCCAGCTAGTGAATGCATAATGTTGGTTTTGTTCAGAAGGTCTGGCCTAAACTCCCCTGTCGCAGCACCGAAACACGTAATTTTAAAACATTTAATATGTGACTTCTCCCCCCCCCCTACCGACTTAAATTTTCTACCTTTTTTTCCCTGTGACTTTTCTCCCCCCTAAATCCAAGTTACGTCTAACCAAATTATTATCCTTCAAGCCGATGTAAGTCGAGATGAAACGAATGAGATACCAATTACAAAAATAAATATAAAAAAAAGTCCGGTGGAAGATAAACGAAGCTGTCTGAGGCTAAAGCTGGGTCCACACTGGATTCCGACACAGCGTTTGATGTCGGCCCCGACTTTTAAAAAAGGCCCGAAAAAATAATAATAAAAAAAAAACTGGCACCCATCTTTCCATATCCCGTCCACACTGGACCCCGACATCGCGGCCATGGTCTAGGCTGTAATTATTTAAATTTTCTGCCACTACAACATTCTTTCCCCTCCTCCTCCTGCTTCCCTTTTATATCGCTATTGTTTATCAGCGCTCCAAGCGTCAAAACGTTTCCCTAAAGCGCGGGCACGTGCACCGACTGCGTCCACACTGAAACACGGGGTGTGGGTCTTAAGTCCCGCTTCCGACGAAGACGTGAAAGCCTGGGCCTAGTGTGGACGATCCAGGCTCGGGCTGGATGTTTTCCCCCATTGTGGCTTAAGACGATTATTCATGTTTTATCCAAAACGTAATGGAAACATCAAGTCCTATCTAGAACACTGGCTTCGAGCACTGGTAGCAGGCAGTGAGATAGTATACAAGTCCACGGTGAAAAGAACAAATAGCCTACATTATTCATTTAACTCAACAGAACCGGGAGAAAATGCTAGCCAGTGATGGGCATTACAGAGTCGGACTGGGTAACAAAGGCCGCCTGTGCCATTTAGAGAAATGGTGGGGGAGGGGCACCGCGCGTTTTACCAGGAATTCAAGTCTGACGGGTCTGGAGAGCGCTCTAAGCTCCCCAAGCATTGTCCAGGGAAGAGCCAAGGAGCCTTGGCTTGTTTTGATATTCTAGTGGCTTTGAAGTGTGTCAACACATGTTTTACCTACCGTATATTTCAAGGAATGACGCTTTTATGAACTTCTTTCTTGGATGTCATTGTCGTTTTACCTGTTCTTCGGGGGGGGGGGGAGGAGTTTAACAAAAGTGTTGAAAATGCAAGTAGGGGAAGGAGAATGAGAGAAGGAGATTTGTGCCTGAAACTAAGCTCAACAGCGGAAATGATTTAATTTTCCTTTTGGGGAGGGGTAAAACAGAAGGCTGCCCATGGGGCGCTAAAAATGTGGTAACCAAAGGACGCATGTGCCAATGGCAGTATGGCCAGTCCGAGCCAGGGAAACGTGATGTCCCATCACAATACGTCGTGCCATTTCTACCCACCTTAAAATGACGTACGTGAATTACGTCAACTGAAAGAGCAGAGTCAGATTTAGGCTCCACCTCCCCTGCTTGCCAGCTTATTATGTAAATATTGGTCAAGAGCAGCACTTATTTTTTTACCCTCTTATACGCCCTTGGGCAAAAAGATTTTCCGATAACAACCAAGTACGATGTGACTGCCTAGACGCGGCAATAAGGCAAGGTTTATAAATCCGTCTTCCAGCCCACAGCCATATATAAACATTTAGAAGGGTATAAATTCCCTTTTTACAACATTATCTGTCCGTGTTATCAGGCAGTGGCATTTATTTTTCGTCCTGTTCGGCTGATGAAAAAAAAAAGCTTGTTTTGCCTCCGACCAGCTGAAAGACGATTCAGGCCATAAAACAATTAAAGAGGGTTGCCTCAGGCCAGGGGATTGGCGTTCAACAGCTTCAGGACACACCTCTCTCTATCTCTCTCTCTCGCAACATCAGAAGGAATCAGTAGCCTTTTAATCTTTAAGTTGATCAACGCAAATGGAACTTAAAAGGCAGTGCATTGCTACACGATTGGCCGTCTACTCCGAAGAATTCTTCTTTTTGAGACTGGACTGAATTACGCAGTACGTGAACAGCAGACTGCAAAATTAATTCGCCAATTACTTCATTCTACTCGCCATTTTGCTCTATTGTTTTTTTTAACTCCAGTTCGAAGATTAATCGCTTTTAAATTCTGAACACAACGCGGTAAACCATTCGTTTCTAGCTATAGGGTTTTTGTGATAAGAGAGTTTGAGTTTTTACTGAAGCCACAATTCTGGTCCACTGTGGGAAAAAGCCGTAACGTTACACCCACATTTGAGTGGCTACTCACTGCCACCCACATCTGGTACAAACACACACCAGTTCTGGCGTAATGTAACATCAAGCGGTGTAACGCACACAAGGGAAAAAATTGTAATCTTACACGCACTTATTTTGCAAAGTGTAAGATTAGCCTACACTTGCTAAGTGTAAGCTTACTAAGGTGTAACCTTATGTTTGCTAAGTTGTAACCTTGCACTTAAAAGTGGAACCTATACTTGCTAAGGTGTAATCTTACACGCACTAAGTGCATCATTACACTCACTGAAAAACTACAACCACAAACTCTCTAAGGGCAACTTACTCCTAAGAAGTGTAAAAATCTGACTGGAATTTAAACTCCATCATAAGTTATTTCACGGCTGTTCAACGCAAGCTACCGTTCGGCCAGACAATTTTTTTTTTTTCAATCAAGATAAACTTTCGGTTTAGATCAGTGTGGACAGATATTTCAAGAAACCAAATTGGTTAAAGGTACACCCGGCCTGCCTTATAACAGCAGCGTGCTGATCGCCATCCGCGCATATAGCATCACCAAGGTCAACTGAGACAGTAGCTGCGTTCCTCGCAGCAAAAAACTCCGCTACCGTCTCAGTTGGAATTGCTCCTAATAGACGAACCAGCATGAACGCATTAATCGTGTCGTCATAAAATAGTATTTCGCGAAATTTTATCAGAAAAAAATTTTTTAACAATTTTTTTGGACATTGTTTTCTAGCATAATTTTGAACATTTCCAGAGACTTTCGACCTGATCGAGGTTTTTTTCCGAAATATAGGCTTTGCGGAACTTTGCCGTAGGACGACGGTTTTTAATGTAACACGAAAGCAAGCTGCAGCCCTCTGTTTGACAAAAAGACTAAAATTGCAGGGTCTGCACCTGCTTAATTTTAGTTTTATTGCCTAACCGAAAATATCCATTACCTTATTTACACTAGCAGTTTCCCCATTAGAGCTGTTGATTCCTCTAGAAGTTGAAGTTGCCTTCCCTGCCTGGCTCGTACCTCACCACGCATGCGCCGGGTTGCCTATATAAACCCTTACGCAGCGGCGTTCATCTTCATTTTTCCTTTTACCAGAACCTAGTTCATGGTGGGGAGGCTTGTGCGGGAGTTAAGGTAATGTATATTTTCGGTTAGGCAATAAAAACTAAAATTAAGCAGGTGGTGCAGGCCCTGCAATTTTAGACTTTTTATAGCCGACGAAAATATACATTACCTTATTTACACTAGCAGACTTCGTCACCCGGACGAGGGCTAGGTTCGAAATCATGCCAGTTTCTCACACCGGAGTTTGAATTCCCGCAATACGAGGCGGCTACCCCAGGCACACAGTGTCCTGACGAAGACCCGTTTGCTGTCCCGACCACTTTCACTCAAGGGAGGAGGAGGCACGCCCAGCGGAGGGCAAGGCGGATGGTGTCGTAAGACACCATGTCCGCTCTTCGTAGGAGTGAGATCGGGAGTGCGGTAAACGATTACATAGAAATGTAAGACAAATATAGGTTATAAAGCATCATCGCATGCAGAGGTCTATCATACGGGAACAAGGATAAGAGATCAAATCCTCCAACCTTTTGGGAACTCGGAGGCTGGAAGCGGAGGAGCGCTGACTTGAAAACGGAATAAGCTGGCGTAGCACAAGCGGAGGCGTGCCGGCAGGCAACGAAACCATGGCGGCGGTAGGTGGTGAGCGGTGCTTGGAATCGCATGGCGACGTCACGAGGAGCCGTCTTGTGACAGGGGACCAAAAAGCGGTCGGTAGAATCCTATGTGTAGAAGGATGAATGATGTGCGGTCTGGTGGCCCGGTGCCCGGGTTTGGCGTCCCAGTTCCTTTTTTTTTGGTTTCCGTCTTCTTTTTTCTTACTTGGCAGTAAGGATAATTACTTCAGGAAGACCACAGGTTGTCGCCGTCATGCTTGTCACGATCTTGAAGAGATGCGGTGGATCCCGGCACAAGAAGAGTCCCGGAGGTAAAGTTCGTACGTGGGCCAGAACGGAGGAGGACACGGAGCAGGTCGTGCCCTCTTGGATAAAAGATAAAGGAAAAAAAGAAGTATTGTAAGAAAATGAAGGAGGGCGAGACGAATACGCATGAATTTTACGTAAAGACTAGGGATAGTCCGATATTGATATCGGTATCGGTATTATCTGTATTTATCGGTATTTTTGCCATATCGGTATCGGACCACTATAAGGCTTCCGATACAGATATTTGTTATGCCAAGAAATGCAACCGTCTTCCCTGCAAAACTGACACCAAGTGCAGCAAAAGCAAAGCCATTTGCTCAGTTTGGAATGAAAATGTGGCACTTGTTGGTTCTGCTGCTGTAAGTTTTACAACAACCAACTGAAATCTAAGAAAATGAATGTACTGAAGCCATAAGTAAGAATAAGAGTAAAAATGCTGTTATTGCTGCACAGAACTTATTGGATAATCTCAACAGTTGAAACCCAAGCAAAACCAGAAACCGAAGTTGCATTGTTTGTACAAAATATAAACTTTTAGTCTTGATTTGTTGTTATTATCGGTATCGACATCTGTATCGGTATCGTATCGTATCGGATCGGTTTACCTTTCATCGGTATCGTATCGTATCGGTAAAAAGTCATATCGGCCGATCCCTAGTAAAGACATGAGTGGACCTCTCACGAAGCTGGGTCGTAGAGAGTAGATGGCGTGAAGGTAGTGTTCCGATTATTCCGGTGTTGTGCGGAAGCCAAACGCTACCCCCGCCACTTTAGAGCGACAAGGGGAGCAGGGCAGAATGCCCTCCGCTGTTCTATCGTTGCGGAGGATGCCGTGGTAGACAGGGAAGGAGGTAGGATCATCGTCGTATTGTCAAACGGAGTATCGTGATAAAACCGACAAAGGTGGGACAACGTGTGCCTGTTGCCAAAGTGCCGCAGTCGATGGTTGAGGAAGATCTGAAAGTAAAGCCTCAGAAGGGTTAAGAGCAGGTGGCGGCACTGTCCCGGACGGTGTGGGGGGGTGAAGTGACGGTCGCAGTTGTCGAGTCGGGAATCGGCACGTCGGTGACTTGGCAAGTTGGTGTTGTATGAGCAGAGGAAGGTCCAATTCGGCGGAGGGGAAACCCGTAAGTGGAAGCGGAGGAGTGCCTGCGTCCACAGGATCCTCCGGAACGGAAGGTGCGGTGGAGGATGGATCCCGGAACGGCGATGGTCGCGGGGAGGGAGCAGCACAATGTGCTGAAACTGGAGACGGTGTAGGGGTTTCAGAAGCAGACGGTACTGATGACGGAGATGTCCCTAGGGCGGAGGGCGCCATGCGGAGGCGCAGGTTTTTGAGCGTGCACAATAATACGCCCGCCACGGCGGGGAGGATGATATTGGCAAAACCCAATTGTAGTGCGCCCTGAGGAGCGCGTAATTGAGGCGTTGAGAATAGTATCTTCGGTTAACCACTTCTAACTCGTTGGATACGGATTCGTTGGTGGCACGAAGAAGGGAATTTTCGGCCTGGAGATTGTCCGCCATCGCCGCGGAGTGGTGGAGGGCAGGAAGGTCTGGTAGAGATTGTCGAAGGTTGGAGTAGTCGTCTGAGAATTTTTGGACGAATTGCAGGACGAAGTCAATATTGAAGTGGAGGTTCTCCAATTCTCTGGCGGAGAGATGCAGGCCCCTGGACAGTGCTCCACGAAGTACAGTTTGCGACGGGAAGGGAGCGAGCGGAGGGTCGACCGGGATTCCTCCAGATGGCGGAGGCATCGAGGAACGACTCTCGGTGACGAGAGTGGTTGAGTTAACTGGCTAGGTAATGGCGGAGGAGGACTTCTGGCCAGATACCGGTGGCGCAAATCGCTGAGAGCCTGTTTAATTCTTACGAACGCGTGAACTGGTATGCTTGATTTCTTGAGGATGCTTATTGGTGCACGAGTACCGGACGTCCCTGGTAGCCGGGATTGAGCCGGTGAGCGGTGGTGGAACCGGGATGGGTTGTTGAAAGCCTTGTAGTTCTGCCGGAGAGGACTCGTCAAATACCGTTGTAGAGTGCGAGGTGGACGGTGCGTAAGATGAACTTGAAGTTACGGTGGAAAAGGCCAGGCAGCGCTTCACCTTAGATTTCTTGACGGGAGGACCAGTAGAACCATTTGGTTGGAATGATGGTGGAACCGGTAACAAGTGTCCCGTAGACGATGTGACGGGAGATTTTTTGACGGGCGTGGTTGTATCGGATGAAGAAGACCAAAACTCCGAGGCAGAGGCGGCGGCAGCAGCTCGTTGGCGGCGGGCGCTGTCCGCAAGTTGTTTTGATAGGATGTGACGTTTTCTGATAAGAGCCCACCGTTCTGGAGACATCGTTACAACAAACCTTGCACTTCTTTCGTAGACCATCGCAAAGACGATGGCGCTGACAGCATGGGTGGGGGTCGGTCCTTGGTTTTTGCGATGGAAACGCAAAGCTGGGACACTTGCTTGCTACTAGCAATGAAACAGTGACAGTTCCCAGCTGTAAAGCTGGGGAAGACGGAGGTGTTTGGTTGGAGTCTTCGGACGAACTACGAGTCGCCATGAATGAGTTGCCTGCAGCACGGTTGACGGTTGGAGAGACACGATCCGAATTTTGAAAGTGTAATGGCAGCGGCAGCAGGAGGTGGCACCCTCTGGTGGCGTGAGAGTGAAGTAGTGGGCGTCCTCTCTTTCCAGCGGTGGAGGAGGACAGCGGTAGTAGGAGGGACAGAAGCAAGTCGAGGGGCCATGTTGTCCTTCGCGGGCGCAGGCTGCTTCAACTGTTTGCTGACGTCTTTGAGGGATGGTCTTTTGTTGTTGTTTTTTTTTGTTAGGAAGTTAGGATTCCTAGAGCGATGGCGAGGGAGGAGGAGAAATATCCTCAGTACAAGATGGCAAAGTAGCCAACTCGGAGAGGGAAGGAGAGGCGACGGTCGCAGCCGGATGTGGAGGTGGCAGACGGGATATACCGGGAAAGTAAACCGGATGGAGACAGAGGATTGGCCATGAATACGGTGACCAGGAAAGGAAGTCAGGAGAGGCAGGCAGAAGGACGGTGCAACACTTGTCCGAGTGGATGGATTCGCTGCAGGATAGGTCAATAGTGCATAGAGGTGGTGAGGCGGAAGTTGTTGCTTCCAAGGAGCACGACTGCCGAAAGGACAGAAAAGGAACCGGTAGCCTGAAGCCGGGAGGTGGAAGAAAGGTTGGAGACGTGGGATGACCGGCCCCCAATGGTAGAGACACAATGGGCGATGGCAAAAGCAAAAGCGGAGCAAGAGGAGAAGGAACCACCGGCATGGGACCTAAAAGTTGACGGCAGGACAGTGAAGCGGTGAATCGTCCTCCATGCTTGCGGAAGGTGCCCCTCCTCTCGGTTGAGGGAAAGGCAGCTGTGAGTCCCGGAAAGGGAACGAACGGCGGTTGTCGAGGTTGGCGTACGACGGAGGGTTGGGCCGGCAGGCGTCCTGAGTGCTTTACCGAGGCCTGAGACAGGTGGACACAAGTAGGCTACACCGACTGCATTGTGAAGGAGGCGGTTGCCCGGGATCGGTAGCGGTGGCAGCAGAACCTTGAGTAGAGGTGGATTCCTCAGTAGGCAGGACGGTATGCGGGCGGTTGGTGATCATGATAAAGTCCCCTAAAAGGAGGTTGCAATATGGACGTAGAAGGTGGCCGGCTTTACCTGGATCAGAACCGGTACAGCCGATATTCCGTAGGAGAATGCCGGATCGCTGAACACGGAGGAATCCCTCGTGGATGGAGCAGAGGTGGGGCGACCGGAGAATCCCGGCCCAAGTTGTCTAAGGGCTGGTGGAAGTCAACCGCTAGTCAGGAAGTATGCGGTGGCGGAGGTCAACCGGGACCTGCCGCTAGCACAGCCGGTAAGTGGTGGGAGAGGACAGAGGCAACCACCGCGGAGGCTTAAGGTTAGCGGTGGTGGGTCTTCGGGGAAGCTCGAGAGCGAACTCACGCGGCGAACGCCCTAGGAGAAATGATGATGACCGCCGCTACGCAAGGGTTTATATGGGCAACCCGGAGCATGCGTGGTGAGGTACGAGCCAGGCAGGGAAGGCAACTTCAACTTCTAGGGGAATCAACAGCTCTAATGGGGAAACTGCTAAGTGTAAATAAGGTAATGGATATTTTCGTCGGCTATAAAAAAAATGGTTTTATAAAACAATTTTGATTTTCACACGTGATATTGATTATTTTTTCATACTTTTCTAGACAATTTTCCTACATACATTTTTTAAAGTTTTTTTGTTCTGATAAGTATGATTTGTGAATTTTGCCCATATACAGTTTTTGACACAAAATAAACGTAAGCAATAGCTTTCTATTTTTACAAAACCTGGTTTTATTAAAAAATATATCATGTCACTTGATAATTAGCTCTTTAACGTGTGTTCATCAAATAAAAATTATGAAACCGAAGTTTTGACTATTTTGTACAGCTATTTAGGTGGGGGTCTCTTGGGACCCCCGATGGCCGTCAAAGTTTAAAAAATAGGTTGACCGTTTTAGGTTTAATATTAAATTTGGGTTTGTAGGGGAAAAAAACGAAATTCTGAAATCGAAACCATGGTTTTCGTTAGTAAAAAAAAGCAAAACAGAACCAATTGTTATGTGTGTGTGTGAAAAATCAAAAATGCGAAAATTGGAAGGCCCAAAAAAAACTCTTCTGTTGTTTGTTTACCTGTGTGTGTGTGTGTGTGTGTGTGTCAAGGCCGTTTAACCTCATCTGAGAGGGGGAATGAAAATGTGGTTCGGAATCCAAACCCTTTTTTCCGTCTCAAGAGATGTCTTGTGCGATAGACAGAGAAAGTGAACCAATTATCCAGTTCAGTAATTACAAGCCCATAATTGAAGGACAATTTGTAATTGCTGAAAAGGCCTTGGACTAAAAAGGAGCACATACGAGGTTCTTGTATGAGAGGGACTTGTTTTGCGATAAAAATGAAAGTTTGGGTGTAAAATTATCTATTCTGAATTTGACTTGTGAGAGATTTGGATCCCGTAAATACATGTGTAGTGTGTAAATAAACAGTTGTACATAAAAGAAGTGTGCATGATGCACAACTATATGCACGCAGTGAAGCTGGGTTGATAACGAACTTCTAATGCTAAGTAGATGATGGCAGCCAGAGCGGGCCATCGCTCCTATCCTTCAAATATATTACAGAAAAACAAACCCATGTAGAGCCATTAGGTGAGTACTAAAATAGCAACACAATGTCAAAAAAAGTGAGTTAGTTTCGTGTACATGCGTACATGTTACGAGCACTAAAGAAAATTTCGTATCGAGCACACGGTTAACAGAATGAACTGTACATAGAGTGATCCGCTGGCAGTGATCCGCTGGCAGGACGCAATCAGAAGCGTAAGGAGAGATGCTTCGCGCAGGAACTCGGCACTGCCGGGATATACGAAGAATTAAACGGCTTATGTACGGACGTATTCGGCATGTGCGCTAATACACGATGCACTCGATTTGCATGCTAGTGCAGTGCTGGTCACAAGTCAATTCCGGATTTGAATTAATTGACTAATTCTGCTTTTGTGGACTTGGTCAAATTGATTCAACATTGGCAATTCCAAGTAATGCATTAATGGTGTTGAATTTATTAATCTTAAATTGCACTTGACTTGGTTTGGATTTGGCTTGTGCAGTTGCAGAAATAATAACGTGACTTTCTAGGAATTGACTTGGTCAATTGAGTATACGTTCCGCTTAGGTTGACTTGACTCACCAAGTCATTCCTATAAAGGCATTGCCTAGATTTGATTTGATTTTCATTCGACTAAAAAATACCCTTGACCTGATTTGATTCAGTCTCATGATTTACCCAATTCACACCTAAGCCAAAAAAATCCAAATCAGTTTTACACTCAATTCAACCCTAAATTAACTAAAATATAAGCCATGGCGCGTGGTATAAGCCTAGTTTACCCCTAGCCAGAGGGCGATCTTCAAACTTCGATATGGGTCTCCGTGGACGATAACCTCGAACTCGTAGAGGGGAGGTATAATTGCGTCTAAGCCCAATTTTTAACGTGATAGGGGTCATTTTACCTACTTGTGCCCACAGACGCTATCGTTATTCCATTCTCTCCTCCCTTTCCCGTCCCCTCTTCCTGCTTTTCCTTATCTCACTCTAGGGCTCCAAGAGTCAAAATGGTCGGGCCCCGCGCTCTGGCCCTTTCCACACTGAAACACGCCGGATCGGAGTCGGCGTCTCAAGTCCCGACTTCGAGTAGGACTTGAAAGTCGGAGTCCAGTGTGGCAAGGTCAGACTCGGGGCGCATCCGGAATTTTTCCCCAGTGGAAGGGGTATAAAACAAGTTTTTACACGTCTCTCCTCCAACGTTTCGAAGGGGTACCCAAGTGGTACCAGTAGTGTGTCCCTGGTAGGTCTAACCTTGGTGGTAAGGCATTCGTGACCCCAACCAAATACCATCTACCCTTCCTATGCAGTCGTGCCATCATCTTCGTTTTAAACTTTTAAACTTTTGCAATTTAAAATTTTTAGTTTTAACATCGGATGGCAGTTAGTGACCACCAGGTCCTTGTCATTCTGGTTGCGTTTGCAACTAACTTACATTATATTATATATTCCACATTTTGCTTTCAGAAAATCACTTCAACATGAAAATGAGTATTCTTACAATGTAAGAAATAGTCCCACTTTAGAAGCCTATCAAAAAATAGTTACATGTATTTATAACTTATAAATATGCATTTCTGCTTTATTTTCACAAAATGCAAACATACAAAAAATAAAAATACGATGTTGGAAAAACTACAGACACGAATCTGTTTCGCGTTGCTCAAAACGCCTTCCTGGTAAGGTTATTCATAACAAACAAGATGGCGGACAATAAAAATGCTGCATCCGTCTCCACGCCAGATTACTTTGTTACGAACCCATGCGCGAAGCCTTTGACTGGGCAGTCAAAGCAAATTTTACTGAACGTTTAATGCCAAACTTCGTGCAATATATGCTTTCAAGCAAAGCTTTTACTTATTGAATGAAGCCCTTTTCTGGTTAATGGTTTTAACACGAATTAATGGTTTTAAAATAAAAAAAAAAGGCCTATGACCAAAAAGAAAAAAAAATACTTATTTATTCTGAAACTTTTTTTTGTGTGTGGGGTGGAAGGGCGTGAGTGGATTTTCTAAGCCTGGGGGCCAGAAAATGGGTAAACTGGGCTCTGCCTCCCAGTCTAGACTATGTCTATGAAAAACCATCATACACTCATAATTGTTATCCTTGCTTTTTGTATAATTATTAATACTGGTATTATTCTGGTTAGGATTTGGGTTCGGTTTCGATAGTGGTTTCGGTTTTGGTTCCGGTTTCGATAGTGGTTACAGGTTTCTGTTGTAGTTTCGGCCAGTTTCGGTAGTGATTTCGGTTTCGGCCTGAACCAAATCGCTGGTTTCGGTAGGGGTGTCGGTCGAAAGTCAAAAAATCTGTTTCGATCGACCACTAACTACAACACATACTTGCATCAACACGGCGCAAGGATACGTACATCCACGCTAGTGATTTTCTGAAAGCAAAATGTGGAATATCCGATAGTGATGAACGAGCTTCTACATTTCAAGCAACAGGATGCATGCACTTATAATTTTTTTTGCTAACTCGGGGGACTTTAGGGATACTTTTGTCCTCAAGTTCGGGTCGCTTTTGCCTTTTGCTTTCGGGATTTTTCTTTCTTTTTTGGGTGGGGAGGGGTCCTGTGTTCTGTCTCGTGGGCCTACCAAGCTGTCCTTAATTTCTTCGCCCGCGTTTCCACGAAGGTAACCGCCTTGCTACGTGCCATGTCATCAGATTTTCTAAAGTGCTAACTAAATGAATGACTGGCTGTCTGGCGTCGTCACAGCTGCGGGCAAGAGGGGGTGTGCAATAAATGGTGGAAAAATAGTCTGGGAAAAGGGAGAGAGAGGGAGACATGCCAGTCTTTAATGACAGGTTGCACAAAGTGGTTACTCGGAAACAACCAAACTTGGATTGGAACAAGATGGAGGACAGAGATAAAGTGGAAATACTACACAATTGATGCTGTTCTGATAAAATACTTTAGGGGAAAGGAGGGAGTGGACAAAACCAGGATGGAATGCAATGCGTCAGTTATAGTCTGTCGCCTAATAATAGTCTACCTACCTGGTAGACTCGTCTATATCGGAACGTCTCTAATTCGTCTGTGTATTATTTGTGTCGTCTGCCTTGCAGTGGCAGATCTGCGAGCTGAATTTGGGACAGGTGGAGGGGCAACCCCCTTTCCTCTTTAAAGACCTGTAATGTGCTACGAACTGTTTATTACAGACACGTACGTAAGGGGAAGTTATTAAAACGACCTAACGTAATGTGAAGACACGAAAGCTTATATGTACATACATACGTATACACAAATTTGGTCAGCTGCCCAACAAAAAAATCTTAGGCGTAAAACAGGATACAATAAAAAAAAAAGGTCCTCTAATGCCCCCCCCCCCCCCCCGGTCACTTACTACAAATTCCTAGATTCGCACTTGTAGCGGTTTGTAGCGTTCCCAGCTAATGGCGCTAGAGGGACAATTTTGCTAGTCAGTTCCAAAAGGAACAATAACAATGGTTTGTTGCAAATACAACAGGTTCTTGCAAATGCAAACATGACCTTGGTGAAATCTTTCTGCAGGTTCAATCGCAATCTACAGAAATAGAGAGATTTTATTTTTTGGGGTGGTGAGGTGGGGGGGGGGATGTGGTTATAAAAAAAGAAGGGCAGCTTTTTCAAGATTCCAAGCCTTTAAGTGAACGGTGCAGAATAATTAAGAAAACTTTAAAATCCAGGAATACAGTTGGGCGGCATCGAGAGTTTGTGGTACAGTACAGGTTAACACTTTGTGTAAGCTATGTACGCTACCTTGGTTTTTCGGTATTTCAGTTCAGTGGTTTTAAACGGCTCGCTTACTTACCCAAACTAGCCTAAATTGCATTCAATTTTTTTTTAGCTTTTCAAGGAAGAAAAATTATAAAAGCCATTTTCTGTCTGCTCTTCTGTACAAATGTGTTTGTTTGATAAACCACCTGGTATCAGGTAATTGAATTACACCTGAACAATGCATGGAGGGGTTAAGGAAGCCTATAAAATACTTGAGAGTTGACAATTTTTTTTCGTAGTCCTTGCTACTTGCTAGCCAACAATGAGGAATTTCACTCCATCAATCACTATGGTAAAGTAGGTCTATTAGTATTAGTCACATTTGTGCACTAACTTTTGTTCTCCTACAATGGAGAGATCTAGTTGAGCCGGTTAATTTGGCATATTGGAATGTCAAAATCCGTCAAAAATTAACGAAGTTATACAGTTCTGCCCGGTACCAATACTCAAACGTCCAGAAAAACGAACCAAAACTAAAACCCACCAGCTCTAAAGTTAAAAAAAAATATTACGGAAAACATGCGGCAGCTGAACAAAACGATAAAAAAGTGGAATAACCGGCTATTCATTTTGTAACAAGAAACCAATACAAGTCAGTAATTTTTCCACCTTGAACTTGACGAGCAGGTGAAACAGTTCGGCAAAATCGTCAGAAATGGCAACACCTACCAGCACTTGCGAACTTACAGCTTGAGGCATTTGCAATTTGATAGTCCTACACAATGTAGACTTCCTGGCGCATGAATACTCACAAAAAAAAAGGATGTTGCAGATGGACGTATAATTTACCAGTCACTAAAGTGTAGGGATGTTCCATAAAAACTACTTCCTCCACGTTTTCCGGAAACCTCAAAATGCAATTATAACAAAAGAATATGTTTAAGATAATGAGTGCGAGGTTAATAGCTTGAATCATTGCCGACGACGGACTGAAGAAAACGTCTCTTCACTAGAAAACTGCGCCTCCCACTTTTGGTTGCAGTTTGGAGTGTTCTGCTATTCTTGTATTTGTATCCATGGTGATGGCAGATCACAACCCGTGTTTAGGCCTATTGCACTGTACCAAAAACGCGTTGCTAAAATCGCCCGAGTGACAGCTCTGCGAGTCTGGACGTACTAAATTAGAATCGTCTGCTGATGAAGTCACAATCGTTGCAGCATCACATCCGTTCGCTGCGTGCTGCTTTTGGTACGAACAAGGATCGCCTGTAACAGTCTCGCAGCTATGGTATCACGTGGCCAAGCGAAACACAAACTTGTAGTGCACAAGCAGGCAGTAACAGTGGCGGATCCAGTGGTGGGATGAGGTACAGCTGCACCCCCATGCTCCAACCTGGGACTTCTGGCGCCTCTGTGACACCTGGCTATGCGAGATAACCTCATGGACAGGCTGTCACTAGGAAGCAGCCCCGTACGGGCTTCACATGCGGACAACAGGTATATCAGTTGCCGATTGTGGCAGTTTTACACAAACGCGCAAGGCACCTAATCTCTATGTCCCTGAAACCTCTGCCTATAAAAAGCCAGGTTTATTGAACATCGAGATCAGTTGCGCCACGTACGAGTTGGTGTGTGGTCGAGCTCTGGTCAGAGGATCAAACCCAATGGACGAACATGCTAATACGTATTATTGGCGGCGTCAAGGTGTCAACCTAGTCTGGTTCACCGTGCTCAAGCAAGAGGACAGTGAGGAGGAGGGTGATCTGGGACCTAAAATGCAAATCTGCGTTCGCCTCAATCACTCTCGACCGCAACCATTTCGTAACCCCGTTACACCCCCCCCTCCCTCCCTCCCGTGGCTCTACTAGCGGCTAGCTCGGTGCCCCTCTGATAATGTGACAAATCCACTACCCACACCAGTCTAGATCCACCACTGGGCAGTAAATCATGTTATAATCCGCACGGACTACAACAATGGAAGAAAGATAGCCCGGCTACAATTATGAGCGACTCGTCGTTAGCCCACCTACAAGTGGTCAAAGCAATCCCGAGATGTACACAGCAAAGCGATAGCACTTGATAGCATCCCCTCGGAGGATGGCTGAGTACAAAAGCTTTTTAGCCGTATCATCGACTAAAGCTAGAAGGTTGTTTTATTGGAGTATATCCCGATTCAAAACAAATAATAACAAAAGAACAAAAATTCTACATTTTATTAGCATGCCACTCTAGCAGTTCATAAAATTATTTCTTCCCAATGGACAGTCTCCCCGACGTGAGGAAGCATCGGCAGCTTCCTCCGGTTTAGGCCTAATGCACCGCACCAAAGAACGAGAAGTTCTCCCCCACAATAGGCCCGTTTTCGCCCCAATGGCAATGACTAAATTAGATTAAGCCTATAATTTACATTAGGCCTGAATATGTATACATTATTAGTACTGTATCGTAAGCATTCGAGGGCTATTGCATCCTCAACAGCAATGCCATATGAGAGACAGCTCACAAGTAGCTCATCTCATAATGGAAGCGAACGAGTCCATAGACAGGTTACCTTCGCCGGTTAGACGGGTAACCAGCCAATTTGTAAGAATAGTTTTTAAAACGCAAATAAGCTCCAGTCATTACGTATGTGATGGAACTTAAGCATGTTCAATTCGCCTCCAACGAAATGACGTCACCCAGTGTCCTCCGGTTATTATGCGATTAAAACTGAGAGTATTCCTAGCGTTATTGTATGCAGTAGCGAGGGAGCCATGAATTTAACAGGCAATTTCCGCGGAAATAACTGTACGACTTTCTCTAAGTCTTACTACGTAAATGTGTGGATTGTCGCATAGGTTACGTTACGCACTGTCAGAAGTGTAACTTTATGTGGTTATGTCGCCTCGCTATCCTCAAGAAGATGACGTGTTGCAACTCGTATACTGCCGACAGATATTCCACACCAAAACTGCTCAAGCAAATCACGCGAATGTATAGTACATGGCTTTCACAACTCTTCAGTTCAAGAACAAACAATAAAAAGAATGAAGTATGTTTCAGGGTTACATCCCAGCGTAGACACGAGAAACAAATTTGTCTGTGCTGGTATATAACCCCAGGTAACAAAATAAAAGCAGTATAAATGTGCCATTGAGAGATTTGGCACTCTTTGCAAGGAACCTTTGTTTGGTTTGTGCTGCATAACCATATCGGACAGCCATCCTATCAATGGACGGACTGGTGCCAACCACCTACCTCAAGCCCTTTTTCTCGTTGACAACTATGAAAATGGTGTTGTCACAAGAGGGAATAGTTGAATAAAGCCACTGCAGACTTAGCACTAATGGCTACATGGAATTCTTAGAAGCCTTTAAGAAAAGGATTGGCCAGGAGATTAAAGAATAAATGGACTTCAGTTATGCGGTTATCTGATGAAGACAATAGATTTAGAGGAAAAATTGAACAGAGTTTATAGCAGGGGCTCCAACAGAGATCAACCGAATCGATTACCCATCCACCCAAAAAGCAGTCTTGGCGGCCATTGAGCACCAGTCACCCGAACTACATTTCATCCCATCGTTAGTATGATGGGTGTCGGCAAGTGAAGATCCTAATATAAAGTTCTGGGATTATGAAACTGGTGATTTTGAGAAAACCTTGAAGGATCACGCAGACTCTGATCAAGACATTTCGTTTGACCATACATAAGTGGCTGGTCTCATGTTCCGCTGATATGACAAACAAGCTCTGGCATTTTCAAGGATACGATCATGTCACAGTGAGAGGTCACAACCATAATATGCAATCAGTGTTGTTTATGACAAAGGAGACTTCAGCCTCTCATCATCAGGATATTGAACGATCAAAATATTGGAGATTGCTCCTGACTACTGCGTAAAGACATAGATTGGGTCCTTTCCTGTCACATAGATTGGGTCCGTATGGTACAGTTACAACATGATGGCTCTCGACTGCTAGCTACTCTAACGATCAGGCTGTGTGGGAGTGAGCTGTGCCACTAAGGTGTGCAAAACTGAACTACGCTAGTACAACCACGTCTGTTGGGTTCCTGAGTCTGCCAATGCCACCATCAGCTGCTCTGCTGGAACTGACAATAAAAAAAAGCACCGTACAGGTCCCTTTTTGATCTCTGGGTCAAAGGAATAGAAGTGTGATGTTAGTACAGGGTTATGCAACTTTACATTGATTGGACATGATAAATGGGTTTGTTGAACAACTACACCCAGGGTGGAGGGGGAATTTGTAGTGAGTGCATCAGATGATAAGACGTTGTGAGTATGGGTCATACAAAAATAACCATTGCACCAGGGGTACCCGAGTGCAGGCAACGCACCCGGTGAGTCAGTGAAAGGGCGCTCAGATGAAACGTACCCACGATAAAGACACTGTGTTAATTTAGTAACTAGCGTCCGTGTATGTCCGTCTGACATGTAATTCACTGTTAAATAAAACCAAGAATTTATAGGGTTGGGGAGGAGAATTTATGACAGAGACCCCCTACTGAAACGTCTTGGATACAGTCATATTAGTTCAGTCTTAGTTTATAGAGGGCGTCATGTGTTTTATGTGGGAATTTCTACTCAGTTTTGGGCCTAAAATTAAACTAAACTAAACGAAACTAGCTCGATTTTAATTATTATTTAGCCTAGCTTAGTTGTAATTTAGCTTACTTTAGATTTGGGCTGAAAAATGAGCAAAACTTATCAGGTGGAACACGTGGCGCCTTCTGAAAACTCGGACTGAACTAATGGGGACCGATCTAACGTGTTTCAATAGGGACTTTTTAGAGTTACAAATTCTCCTCCCAAACCCTATAAATTCTTGATAAAACTAAACAAATGCTCATTTTTAGAAGTGCGGCATATTTCCGTACGATATCACCAGTTTTATTTTTTTCCACGGAATCCCTCTTCTCATTCGCTTTTCTTGAAGGACAGAAATGAACCAATTACACGAAATTGCGGAATCACCTTCTCTACGGCAGCACATGGAAAAGCAGTAGCCTACCGAAGAAGTAGACTGATTAGCCAAACATAAGCACCCACCCCTCAACTAAAATGGGCAAAAAAAAACAAAGTTTTTCACTTTTTTGGAGGTCAAATAATGACTCTAGAACAACAAAAATAAGCCTAAGATCATGCTGCAGACTTTTCCTTTATTTAGAGGCTACATGTAGCAGGTGGCTTGTTGTACAGGGCTGTATTTTTTTGAGGGGTGCTTTTTCGGGTAATATTTTTTTTAATGTTTTTTTTTTAGGTTTTAGGCACTCCGCTTTGCTTCAAATCTGCTTACAAGCAACAAGTTATGACGACCCCAGTTGGGATTGGGGTTAGTGACTTGGCAGTTTACTAGGAAATGTGCTTCTTCGTTCATTCCACCTCACTCTAAATCTAAACTAAGTGGCATAGTAAAACTGATATCCAAAACACTTTTTTTTCAATTACGAACCCCAAAAATTGAAAAAAAAAACCTTTCTGGTTTAATATAGGATTTTTGTCACATCAATAGGCAGGACCTGTTATTCTGAGAAGAGATAGCGAACGTAATTTTACAAAAAAACAAAAACAAATGAATAACTCGTACCTTTTTAGGATAATGTAAGGTGACAAAATTGACTAATCCAGAGTTTTAGTGACCCAGAGCAAATGGAACCCATTGATTGATTCACTTCAAGTTTTAATATTCCTACACGATTGTGGATTTGAAGTTGCAAAATCGATAAAAGACAAAGAAATGAAAAAGGGCAAAAAGTTTCCGGGATTTTGACTCAAATAGCAATAGTACTAGGCTTGTACATCATTAGTCTGACGGAAGTTCTAATTCAGGGAAGTTGGTCAGAAATTGATACACAACTAAAATACATGACGAATAAAACGACCAATGATGGACCAGTGAGGGACGATCATTGAGGGACAACCCATGATGGACCAATGAGGGACGACCAATGATGAACCAATGAGGGACGACAAGTAATGGACTAATGAAGACGACCAAATGGAACAGTGAAGGTTGGCCAATGAGGGTCAAATTCAACTCATTGTCAACCAACGTGAGTCTTCTCACCTTTAATAATGTTTTTGACAAAATGATATTTTTATAGTATTGTTAGGCGAAAATGTTGATAAAGTATCCCACGAGTCCCTAAAATTGTGGCAAAAAATAAAGTGAT
This sequence comes from Lithobius niger, assembly GCA_023313725.1. NCBI lineage: Eukaryota > Metazoa > Arthropoda > Chilopoda > Lithobiomorpha > Lithobiidae > Lithobius > Lithobius niger. The sequence goes on along the minus strand of JAHWFP010216315.1, from coordinate 32 downwards.
GATTGAGTCGTCCTCACTTTTTGAAACAACAG
>JAHWFP010216314.1:0-48429 GCA_023313725.1 Lithobius niger | reverse complement strand
TTTATTTACTCTTGTTAGAAAACATACAGTAATACATCTTCATGTTTTATTTAATCCCAATTATGTTAGTGGATTTTAATAATAATTAACATTGCAGCTGTTTACAGTCAGGGATTATAATACACATATGAGCTATTCTATGTACAGCATGCATACATACATACATACATACATACATAAACTGCCTATTAGAACTTAAATGAAGAATTTTGGCTAGAAAGGTAAAATTTACGAAAAATATGAATAGCACCTTTTTCTGAAGGAAATTTTATTCTAAACATAATTGGTAACCGGTTTATTTTCCATCGGATGAACGGTTTAGTACGCTGTAAGAAAAATAAAACTTTTCCGTCGCCATCTTGAATTGCCGGTTTAGTAGGAGAAATTAGACTTGGCACCTAGCAGTTTCGGATTCGGCATGCTCAGGTTACGTTAAAACCACCTGTTGTCCAAATGCCTCAGCATTTAACAAGGCAAATGTTGAGGCATTTTGATTTGTATTTACGCTTGCTTCAATTGCTTGAGAAACGAAAAAAATGATGGATTAGCGCTTCATGCAGTAATCCAATAAAGTTTAAACTAACTTAAGTAATTGGGGTGATGCCAGTGTTGACAGATTTTGTACAGATCTTGTGTCTTCATCAATGCTGTTCCATAGTCGTTTTAGCTCGCTGCGGAAATTAGACATTTTGTATCGTATAACCACTTTCCAAATTAGCCACTCTGTACCAAGATTATATGCTAAGCAAGGGTAGTTGTTCACTAGGATCTGTGCCACTTGGTCACACATTGGTCCATCCGGGTTCATTGTATACTACTAGGAAATTTCTTCCGATAGGCAATGTCCTGTTGAGCATCGCCAGTCAGTTGTGTTGTTTTGCTCTTCTCTTGGTAAGTTTCTTCTGCTTGAAAAATATGATGTCTCAACTTAGTTGCTAACCTTAATGTCGCAAAGGAAATTCCAGTCCAGACCATGGGCATTCGCCATTCGAGGGAAGCAACCCAGTTATTGAATTATGTGCGCCTTTGTGGCAGCTTTCTTTTGTCAAATCGGGCGTAAACATTCCGGTGCCAGCTTCACACTTGGGGGCAATTTTCATTCTTGCAAGGTCAACTACTTCGACGATTTCATCAAGCTGACAGTACATTGAAAAATCTTTGTTGTATATTTGAATATTAAAATCTGTACGTGTTATGTTTGGGATCGTAGCTTTAAGGGTATGAAATGACTCCTGCTTTTCGACGTCCATGCGAACAGTAAGGTCCCCCAGATATTCAATTAGAATTTTCATCTTTAGTCAGATATGGTGCAGGTTCTGACCGTAAAGCATCCAAATTTTATTCAGCCATTTAACTTGGAAACAGAAGCTAGATAAGATAAGATAAGAATAGTTTATTTCACACACAAAAGTGAAAACAGGTTGACAGAAGGATGCATAAAAGGTTAAAACACACTGCAAAAATCTATAAAAGGTTAAAACACACTGCAAAAATCTATAAAAGGTTAAAACATATTGCAAAAATAAAACAATATAGTGATAAAAAAGAAATTTACACTAAATTGGTTCACCAAACGCCGAATTAGTTGGCAGGTTAAAGATAAAACCAAACTGCTGACAAAAAACAGTACCCATTAAAACCGGGACAAAAAAGTATTAAGATTACATTTATTCAGCCACAAACGGAACTGAGATAGAGTAGACGCCGAGACAACAGATGCCGGGAGCGCATTCCAGCTTTTGACCACGCAATTAGAAAAAAAATGTTGCCGACACTTCAACCTGGACGTCCCAGGGACGAGCTTCTGCCCCTCAGCTCAAAAAACCCATGGAAGCCTCAAAAAAATGTTTCTTGCAATATGAAATAGACCATATATAAGTCTGATTTCAGCCTTCTGAGTTCCAAGGAATCAAGCCCCAGAACCCGGAGCCGGCTCCGATAGTCAAGTTTCCTCAGCCTCGGCAAGGACTTAGTGAACCTCCGTTGAACGGACTCCATCCACTCGATATCGCCCAGAAGATGGGGGTTCCACACAGGACACGTGAATTCGAGTATGGGCCTGACATATGATTTAAAAGTCCAGATCAAGTTGGCCCGGTCACCAGCTTGAAAGACTTTCTGATCACCGCAGCCCTTTGCCTGGCCTTTTAACTATGAATTACAATGAGTTGTGCTCCGTAGGTCACAGGAGAGCTCATAGAGTTATGAGCTGGAATACCAGTGCCCCTAAAATATCAAAATTCAAGTTATTGTGCCCCAAATGCAATACCGCATACTTCAGAGGAGCAATGGGAGGGAAGTCTCCAAGTATGGGACCAGCTATCCAAATCCTCAAGGGCCTGCTGGAAGTCACCAGAAGACTCAACATCGACAACCTGTCGATTCAGCTTCAAATCATCAGCAAACTTATATACCGGAATCACATTTGAGTTATTGCGAAGATCATTAATGTAAATAACAAACAGCTAGTTTAATTAGCCTACGCGGATGCTTATCCCGGATTCTTGGTGGAATAAGCTACTTCCTAGCCTATACTTCACAAATGCTCACTTCCACCGAGCGAAACGAAACAGCAATGATCAGAGATTTTCTAGCGATTATACATTCTGTAGATGCATTTCGATGTTACGTTCGCAGGAAAACATTTTTCTTGATCAGATAATTTACCTGTTTGTTATTTGTACTGTGCTACCACTTGCTGTTTCCAACGCTCTATTGCTAGTTGAGGTATCCAGACTGGATCAGGACGAACCTATCGATCGAACAGAAAACTGATGATTACTTTGAGCATATTATAGATCATCTTAAAGATCAGCCATCGGAGGATTTGATCGACGCATCTGACAGTAGAAATATTTATTTTAAAGAGACGGAATTTTATACAGAATTACATTAGCTAAGCCTGAACAGGGTAGAATGGAAAACCTACCACAAAAGTGTGTCCCAAATTCGTTAATTAATCGTTGCTTGGGGACTGTCAGTCAGCCCCAGCTGCTGGCCACCATGGTATACAGCGTACGTTATATCTAATACAGTGGCACTGCCAATGCCAGATCACAGCCAGTGCATTCTTAGATGATTGGCTCCTAAACAACGAAAATAATCAACAGCTCCTTGCGAACAAACAATATGCGTTAAACTTTCTCAGCTCGCTGAGGTTCGGCATCAATCTGAAGAAATCATGATAACACCATCTCAACTCTTCACATTCCTCGGAATTCAACTCAACCGCTCATCTGCAACAGTGATGCCCTCCGAAGAAAGACTCCGTGATTTTCTTTTTCATTGCCAGTCCTTCTAAATGTCCTCGTTTCACTCCCTGACGTCTCAGAACTCGCTAATACGAAAAGTGGATGACTCGCCCTTTCCACCACTATCGGATCGACACATGGGGAATTGTCTCATCTACAAATAAAGGCCACAAAACCAACCGATGACAAATTCCCTAGGGACACCTTCCACTGGTTGGTTAACTGTCCACAACCTGTCATTGACCGTTCCACTTCACGAACCAGCTGTGCAGGCCTTTCCAAACGTCCCACGCCATGAAGGTCTTTTTAATCAAGTCCTTTGCCGGCCAGGACATTTCAGCCATATTTTCCTTACATCATGTGTGGTGCAGTGGCAACCCGGCCCACTGCACTGTGACTGAGGTTGGCGCTAATGACCAAGCTGTCGACGCGCCATTAAGCCTCATCTCCCCCCCCCCCCTTACATCATTCTCCGTAGGGTTAGCCCGTATGCGCATTGGTCACACCCGACTTACTCACTGTTTCCTTTTGCGGGAGGTTGACCCTCCTGAATGTTATTGGTGTCGACGGCCACTTACGTTCCGGCACTTCCTTGTTGATTGTCGCCATCTTGATGGTGTTCGTCATCGTTTCCATCTTCCGCATGACATTACGCGTCAATTGGGCGATAAGTCTTTCCTCCTGTCCGGTGTTTTTACATTTTTGCAGGAGGTACAGATGTATGACAAGATTTAGTTCAGGGGTTTGAATAATATCTCTCTAATGTGGTTGGCGCTAATGACCAAGTTGTCGACGCGCCATTAAGCCTCAATCCCCCCCTCTCTAATGTGTGATGCAGTGGCAACCCGAACCACTGCACTGTGACTGAGGTTGGTGCTAATGACCTAGTTGTCAACGCGCTATTAAGCCTCAATCCCCCCTTCTCCATAGGGACTGCATTGTTTCAACGATGTATCTCAGCAATGTATCTGGCCCACAAGAGGATTTGTTTGTTTGACCAGATATTCTGTGACATCCACATTAGGCAGATTGTGTTCTTCGCTTAATTTTTTTTGGGCTTTTCTGCCGACGGAAACGTGCTGTTTGCAGTGCATTCAATTTGGGATGTTTTAAAAGTCATGCTGCTTGCAAGCGGGAACGCTTGCTCGTTTGTTATTTCAGTGGGAAAGTGTTCCCCATTGCCAAGCGGTTTGACTTTTAAAACAGCCTTATGTATTGCCCTATGTAAAGCTGTTTTTCCTTTCAGGACTCTTTCCAGACTCTTTCCAGAACACTTCCAGCCTCTGCAGTTTGCTGTGGCGTCTTGATCCGATAAACTTTTTCGGGCCTCCACCTCTGAATGCCAAAGCATCATATCAATTACGGTGGAACTGATGACAAAATTACCATTTCTCGTTTTATGTACAACCAAACTTACATATTGGAGCCATATATATGGTACAAAAGCAATATGGCCCACAGATAGCACCACTTGCAGTCTAATCTGTCAAAATCCCTTTGTAAGTAGAGTCATCAGGTTGTTTGGGGCACGGCTGGATGCACAGATTTTAAATTTAAAACATTTTTTTTCGCATTTAGTTTGAAAAAAGTCCAAATAATCATTTGCAATTGCAAAATGTAATGCAATTTCAGCTCATTTCCATGGTGAAACTTAAATTGCAACCAAATATTTAAAAATTATAACCCACATGCATTTGCCTCTATTTCAAAATAACATTAGGTGGAATTTTGCATGGCAGCTCCTCAAATGTTCACAGACTTTAGTCTTTTAACCATTTCAAGTCCGACTGAGAGTCGTTATGATCATATAAAAGTTCTTCCCCAGGGAAAATGTCCTTTGTTGCAAAAAAAAAAATTCTCTTTTTGCCATCTACTACCATCAGCTTCGGAGTTAGATTTGCCTCCTTTTTCCCGTGGTTAATCATGAGACCGATGCTGCCATCATCGTAGGTTGCATCTAGGTATTATGACTTACTGTCATGCTTGAAGAAGTAATAGTACGAATGGTCGCCTTTGTCCTCTGACATCATTTGCAGGCCCACCTGTTTTGACACCAGCTCTCCGTGGTAGGCACAGACCTGGTCTCCTGTCGAGCAACAAATTTAGTGTTTGGGAAAAACAACTTGAGGGCTCAATTAATTCCATTGCCTAATAAAACACAACACTTGCCCTTTTTTACAGGGACAGTGACTTTCACACGCTGCCCTTTGCCATCGTGCGTCGGCACTACACTAAGGCCCACTGCTGTAGCCTTCGTCAGATAGTCTTCTCTAAGATTCCACAAGATGCCTTGTCGCGGTGTTTTTCCTCTTCGCTTTGCAACTTTAACCTGGAAAAATCGCACGTTTGTAGTATCAAGGATTCTAACTAAATACCACTTTACAACTTACGGTCTTATGAAACTCTTTTAAAAAAACGTTCCATTCTCCAGATTTTAGTTTTTGAAGAACATCCTGCTCCGTCGGCCTGTCTTTACTGCGTTTGAATTCACTGCAAAAAAGACAGTCATTTACACAAGCATGGATTTTAGCAGTGTCAACCCAGAACTCTGTTTAAAATATTCTCAAATACCATTGAAGTAGGCTAGTTCCGAAACTCTCTTGGTGCCCTGGCTCCCACAGATCGCGTAGCTTTTTGACCTCGGTTGACCGTAGATCAATGCCGCACTGGACTGTGAAGAGCTGCTTCACTTCCTCCATTGTAGGAAATTTCCTATCTGGCATAACTGGAAGGACGTCATCCAGGAGAGTTCTTGCTATGTCATATGGCTTACCATGGTCTGGCTTAACCTGTTCTGGCGTTGTCACTGTTAAAGGAAAATTACACTTCAGCATCAGATTTAGGTAACTCAACCAAAATAAAATTAATGTATCAGCCATTTGTTTCCTACCTACCATTTTCAAATCTCTTCTGCACCACTTCGTTGATGATGCTGGCTTCGCTTGCCACCTTCTCACAGGTAGGCAAGCGATAGTTCCAGTTTGCGGTGAATTCGGTGTGTCCAAGGATGCCCGAGACTGCCTGCCGGTTGGCCTCCGGTAGCGTAGCAACTTCAGTTTTCAGGGCCTTTCGGGCTTGCGTTGCTGTTGTCTATTTCAGCTTGTATCCCTGTAGCAGTCTAATACAGAATTAGGGTTGAATAACTTTATGTAGCATCCAAATTAAACATTTTAATTCTTGCAACAGTACACAACTGCACCGTGAATACACATTTGTTGCATTCAGTATTGGTTTACCCAGACTATTTAAGATAAACTGTTCTGGGTTTGTGCTCCCAACACAGTATGCCGGACTGATTTGAGATAACTGCGAAGAATATGCATTACTATAAATAGTGGTTAAAGAAGTGTTTAAGTGTCACAAAATTAACGAACAGTTAGCCTACCGGTCGAAAATTTTTTTTTCATTCATGTTTAGAGCGAAATTTCCACATGTGCTGGCCCCTGTTTTGTGGTCCTTGACACGGACCACAAAACTCTCTTCACCACCCTCTGTTGTGACTTGCTTCCCGGCAAGATATTCCACTGTTTGTAAGTTTTGACTAATCCCGGGGCGTTGCCCATTTCTCAGACACACCATGTAGCCGACTATGATAAGAAAAATGACAGTCAAGCATTGGAAAATGATAAAACAAAATTGCAATTACGGCACTTAAACTCAAGCTATCACTGATTGTAGTTTAGGAAGAGATGCACTCCTCCCCCCACTCGTACAACCTTAGGGCAGCTTCTATATCTCCTATTACGATTGGGTTGAAGACAACTTCCATTACATTTTCGATGGTGGGGGCACCATCGCCAAGACCATTTGATCAAATTCTACTGTTCTGGCTTCCTCCCCAGCCATCCGTGACCTGCCTTTACCCCATGACTTAATGCATTCACAGGGGTCGTAGAGTTCAAGTTTAAATTAATAAAACAACGTATAATATTTCAGTTCAATACGTAAGGCACGAACTTCAATGGGTGTTCTGCGCGTACGCGTTGAAAATCATCACTTCCGGTTTCTGATCTTGCGCGACGGTTTCGTTTTACATAAGTCTATCGTCAACGTCCAAGCATAAATTGTTGGATAAGTCCTTAGCCTACTGTTATGTTTCCACTGTTTAAATTTAGTACCAGCTGTTTGTAATTTCGTTTCTCGATAGAATGAATGAGTATTAAAAACCGTAAGTGTTCTGTATTACGTCACCTTGTGCGTTAAGCTTGCTGAGCCAGCTCCGATAGAATGGTTTCGTCACACATTTGGTTATTTCCGGTTTGTATAACGTCGACAACGAGAAAATATTCGGAAAGTTAATGTGCTACAATTGCGTGCAGCAGCTTTTCATGTACTGCTAATAAAAAAAAATTTATCACTGCCGTTGGGTACGTTATAGTGGACAATGCCGCTGCCCTTTTTTCCTTAAATCATCGCGGGTCGGAATTTGTTATGTTGATTTTGGGTATTACAACAAAAATTCAATTTGTACTTTAGCAAAATTATGACCGATTTTAACATTCCAATAGACCATTTTAACTAGTAGTACAGTAGAAGTAAAAGGGCACGCTGAGGTATTGTTTCTGGAGACCTTTTTTTTTTTGCTCGTCAGGTTTTTTTTTTACCCTTTTTTAAGCTAGTCTCTCTTTTTTACCATTTTATGCCCCTTTCTGCCCCTCGTTTTGCCCTTTCTAGGCCTCTAGGCCCTTTCTCTGGTTGCAGCACCAGCGTTTATCAGGCCAGAAAATCAAAATACGACATATTTTTTTTACAAAAAGAGTAAAAAGAGGATTTTTTCGAAAAGAGCAGGGGCAATTCCCCCCCACCCCCACCCCCGCGCGCCCTACCCCCTCCTGTGCACACCAGTGATTTTAACCAGCTCGAAACGAGCTTTCCTATGGCTTGGCTCTACATTTCAAGACTATCTCAAACGACTTTGGAGTTAGGCTATTTCGCAAAAACTAAACATCAAATGTGAAACGAGGATGAAAAAATAGCGTATAAGTAGCGATATATTGTTATTTACTCCTTTTTACTGCCCCCCCCCCCCCCAATTTCCAAACGGCTATAATGTTAAAATAGTCGCGAGAGAGGTGGAGTCTAGCTGAAGAGAATGCTTATATACTTCACGTCTCGGTGATTATTACGATATTGCTGGCAGGTTGCGTAGTAGGCTTTTTTTTAGAATAAGTTACAAATCTTTTTAAATGTTCCGAAATAAGTGTAGACCTACTAAAAAATTCTTGTCTCAAATACGACCATGTCAGACTTGTCTGGCGGGGTGGTTCCCCCCCCCCCCCAAAAAAAAAAAATAATAAAACTACAGCCATCGCTGTATAGATTGAAGAGCTACTTTTTTACAGCTGCTGCCATGGGATCAAGTTATTTTTGTTAAATTTGATTTGGTAGCCTAGATTAAGAATGCTCTTGAATCAAGTAAAATTTACTGTTATTAAGCCTGATATTATGCCGAAGAGTTCCTTATTTTTACCTACTTTTAGTGAAAAATTCCTTATTTTTCCTTATTTATGACTTACAAAATTCCTTATTTCCTACTTTTCCCCCCTTAAAACCCGCTACGACCCCTGCATTCATCGAGATGATCCAAGTATTTGTATTAGGCATTGTCTGTAAACCGAAAGCAAAACAATATTAGCATGTGATCTTCGTATTTGAAGATTAGAGTTTTATGGCGCTGGTCAAGAGGCAACTACTCATCAAGATAATGCATGAGTTTACTTAAGTAAAGGTTACAGGGTTGCGTAACATTAATTGTTTGGCAAAACTGGTTACAGTTGAAGTTGACTATACAATATGATTAAATTATTGAAACTTAATTTTGCTTGTGGTCTTCTCTTGGGTAGCCATATAATGATCAAATTTGACCAATTCTGGGTCGTCTGCTGGAAAACTGCTATAAACACCTGCTAACTGGAACTTCCCTTTTGTGGTCTGTTTCGACCACTGCATGTCACCTGAAGTTGAAAGGATTCAAGTTGTTTCAATTCAAACACTAACCTTATGGTTCTATTCACATTTCCATCCTATTTGAATGCATAAATTATCATCAATGTTTTGCTCACTTCTTGCGTATTAATCTAAGCTTACCAATTGGCTCATAACTGTTCTCCTCTTCACTATCAGATGACCCATTTCTGTCTGTTTTGATTTCTTGTTGTGGATTTTCCACATTCTCCACTTCTGCATTCTCCACAGTCCGTATTTCCACATTCCCCACTTCTGTCTCTGTAGTTGTACTGGTGCTGGACTTAATTCCAGTACCCAATTCCCAAATTCCAAAAGAGGGGGGGGGGGATTGAGGCTTATTGGCGCGTCCAAAAGAAGCCCAATTCCAAAAGAAGTGCTGTAACTGTTTATAATAGAAATGTAGAGGTAATCTTCAACAGTCATCGTCACTAGAGAGAATCCATATCATGAATAACAATGAGCGATCACATAGGGCTAATATTGCCAATTATTCAGTAGATCGTGTTGGATTAATGACGATTTTGTTAGATTTACCAGGCTTTTCTTAAAATTTTCTCCAGAAAAACCAAGATTTAAAAAGGATAAAAGGTTGATTTCGTTAAAAGTTTGAAGCTTTTAGTCAATTTCTAGCACAAACATGATGATTTTTTTGGAGGGAGGGGATGTCAACAAAGCTAACAAAGGTATTTTGGGGGCAGGTATTAGCAATGCCAGGGCATTTAATAGGTGTTTTTAATAGAAGTTTTTTGTGCGGAAAAAATACAAAGGGAAATTGAAGTTGGAATGTGGGCTTATATTATAGCTGATATAAAATCATGGAGCAAAAATCAATGCTGGTGGTTACAAAATACACTCCCCTCCCTGCTGATAGATACAAGGTATTATAAGATGCAATCATGCTTTCAAATTCAGCAGACATTTCCTGCCTAAACAGCTAATGGACATAACCTTTTCTACAGGACTTTTGTAAGAAGCATTTGGTAGTGATCGTGACGACTTACGTCATCTTTTAAAAACAGACACAAAAGTTAAAAAATTATATACAGCCACTCCAATGATGATGTTCACACGAATCCATGTTTTGTACAGTTCATCACTTAGTGAAGAATGGTCCTATCAACCGTGAACCCACAAACCCGCACCACACATTCGTTCTGGGATTATGTTGGTGGTGTCCCGCAACTGCCTGTGTTCTGTTTGTTAGGTAATACGTGTACTGAAATATGGGCCTCATCAGTCATTGCCAGACAGCGTAGAAATGTGGCATCACACACAATGGGCTGCCATTGTATGAACAGTAGTCTTCTGTCATAGTCCTCCTCATCAAGGTGTTGTGGAGTGGCGGGTTTGTATCCATGGTACCCATGTTCCTAAGTATTCTATGGGTGACTGTTTGGTTGGTATTAAGATGGTGGGCAAGGTCTCGTTGTGATGTTCGAGGGGTTGCTGAGATTGACTCACTTACGTTCTTCATCTGTAGCCGAATGTGGATGACCACATGATCCCCCAGTTGTATGCCACAGACCTTGTTGCCTTAAATTTCTGCAACAATTTATTGACTGTGTTGTAACATGGCCTATCTCTGTCTGGATGCGTGTGTTAAATTGGTCAATAACTGCTGCAATGGTTTATAAGTTGGCTCCCTCCACGCCACAAAGAAGGACTAGTTCAATCCTCTCCTCAATAGTGGCCGTTTGCACATTGGTCACACTCGACTTACTCACTGTTTCCTTTTGCGGGGGATTGACCCTCCTGAATGTTATTGGTGTCGACGGCCACTTACGGTCCGGCACTTCCTTGTTGATTGTCACCATCTTGATGGTGTGCGTCGTCGTTTCCATCTTCCGCATGACATTGCGCGTCAATTGGGTGATAAGTCTGTCCTCCTGTCCGGTGTTTTTCAATTTTTGCAGGAGGTACAGATGTATGACAAGATTTAGATTAGGGTTTGAATAACATCTCTGTAATGTGTGGTGCAGTGGCAACCCGGACCACTGCACTGTGACTGAGGTTGGCGCTAATGACCAGGTTGTCGACGCGCCATTAAGCCTCAACCCCCTCCCCTCTTGGTTTGGCTGTGGAATGGATCCTTGACCTTCAGGGCACGCATTTCATTATCTTTAGCGATTCCATGAGTGCCCTGGAGTCCTTGGCGAATTACAATCCTCGGAACCCCTTGACACAACGTGTCCAAGCTTTGCTTTCCCGCTTGCCTGGCCAGCGGAAAACCGTGCTTTTCTGCTGGATCTCGGGCCATGTTGGGATAGCAGGGAATGAGCAAGCTGATTCTGCTGCGAAAGGGGCCCTTTCTGGACCTCTCGGTAGGGATGTCAGCCTTGTTCCCTCAGACGCCTTTCCAACTCTGCGTCTGAGGTTACACGCTTTTTGGCAAACCTTGTGGGATGGACAGGACGGTAATAAATTACGGGCCGTTAAAGGCACTGTCGAGGAGTGGCACTCGGCGTGTCGCCGCAGTCGCCGTGAGGAGGTTGTGTTGGCCAAATGCTTGCTCTCAGACAGTCGGATCGAGAGCATCGTACTAGTAAACTAAATAAACTTAGAACTAGGAAAAGTTTTAAGGTGGGTGATTAAGTTTTGCTACGCAGTCATAAAGGTGAAAAGAGTCGTTTCATAAGTAATAAAATGTTTCCTAAATACGAGGGTAGGTTCCGAGTAGTAAATGTTGTTAAGCCAGTAAGCCAGTAACTTATCAGTTAAAAAACACGGAAACGGGTGTGCATGATAAATATTATCATCATTCCGACAATTTAAAACGCTTAAATGAAGAAAATATGTGGGAAACTGATTAAGTATAATATTAATCCTACATGGTTAATAGTTTTTTTTTTTCCTTTACAATAATAATTACAGCTAAGTGAGTAACAAGATAACAACTGTGAACTGTGTCGAATTATTGTTCTGAGAGGTTGTCATTAGAGGATGAAGTAGTTTCTAATAAAAGGAAGAGAAAAGAATAAAAAAGTTCTTTCAGGGATTTTGATTTTAAAAGGGAAGAAAAGAGCATACGATTTTTGAATAGATTACGAAACCTGTCGAATATCCTTCGAGTTTAATTGGCACAACTGAGGTGGGCTATACGAAGGATAGGCAATGGTGCTTGAGTCCTCCAGGTCAATAGGCCTTTGTTCATGGTCGTCATCAAGGCCGTGATCTTCGTAGTTAGCAAGTGTTGTATTGACATATCTCGTTAGGTCATCAAGGTTGTAATTCTCATAGTATTGCAGAAACTGTTCGACTTGAAAAACGGTCAGCATTTTGAACATTTTGATGTGCTCTGGATGATTCAGTAACTCCTTGACACGAATACTCCATGCCCTGTACATGTCATAGTGAGTTGGCAATGGAAGTGAAATTTCTTTCGGGAGAATTGCCTTCAGCCATGATAATCACTTTCTATTGCTCGCGCCACACAATTGCGTGCTAGTTAAACCCAGTCCAACGAAGACGACGTTCGAATATTGCATGTGTTAATAACCTAATTGTTGAGCTAAACGTCTGTAATTGTGAGAACGTATTTCGCCTAGCTAATACTGACCCATAACCGCCTAGATACGAACGTATGCCTTCAACGTATAACAGCGAAAATAAGTCCCAGAGCGAGCTTTGTGAGGCGTCCCCGGGGACCCCGAGCAAAGCGGGCAGTCACAGCCCAGTGGTGAGCGTCGTCGGCTCCAAACCAAGAGAATGCCGGTTCGCATCCGAGAACCGACCCGAGTACCATATGGACTCTAAAAAAAAGGGTCTGAAAGTTTTTTCAGGCGCTTATGGGTTATCATTGTTGTAATTTTCGTTCAATAAGGGAAAATTTAAGTAATCACAAAATCGCTACTATTAAAATCGACACTTTTACGATTTATTTAATTTAAGCAAGTTGTCTGCGAATGTTTTTTTCCTGTAGTTTTCTGTTGGTTATAACTTAGTTGTATAGAATTCTCGTTGATTGGCTAGTTGTAGCAGTTAATGGAGGGGGGGAGGGGGGTATTATTAATTAATAATTTTTTTTTAACTAGAAATTTTTTTCTCAGCTGTTGAATCATTACAATCATAACTACTATTTGTTAGCTTCGATATCCACTATGCACTAAATTATGCCACCGATTGTTCATTCTGGTCTACTGCTACATCAAGTAACACTTTCATCTGATGAGACTAAAGGAAAAGGAAGAGAAAAAAGAATTTTTTTTGGATTGTTTTAGTACGTGAATTATGGAGAAAGGGATAGTTCATTAAAAAAAATTATTACCTGTCGTAGAAGTGGAGTAACCCTCCGAATTGAGTGCTCTTAAAGGTGGTGGTGTGCTCGACGGGTAGATTATGGTGCTTAAATCATCATCATCTGGCGGTCGCTGTTCAAAATCTTCATCTAAACCGTAGTTTTCATAGTTAGTGATGAGGGTATTAATACAGAGTTAAATTATCGGCATTGTAGAATTCGAGGACCTAAAGGAATTCTTCGACATGACTAGTTGCCAGATAAATGGTCAACATCTTAAACATCTTTCGTTTCTCTGGATCATTCAACAACTGTGTAACTCGAATATGCCATGCCAAGTGAATATCAGTATGGGTAGGCATTGGCAAAATTCGAGTAGTCGAAGGAGTAGAATTTGATTCAGCCATTATACGTCTCAACAGATCCAGAGTAAGTCGAATTGTAGCAACATTCAAATATTTGCACGTGTTTAGTTAACGTGGTCACAAGCTTAATTGTTGAGTATGATAGGCAGAATCATTGTTGTACCTTTTTGCATTAAGGCAAAAGTTATGCAATCACCAAAGCGCTACTATTAAAATCAAAGCTTATGATTTATTTGATTTAAGCAATTGTCTACGAATGTTTTCTTGTGGTTGTATAGAATTCTCGTTAATTAGCTAGTTATGGCAATTAATTTAAGGGAGTTCATTGATTTTTGATGAAAAGAATTCTTGTAACTCGCTAAGATTGCTTTCTAACTTGACACTAAACGAATCCATTATTTGTATTTTATGTGGAAATACAGATTTTAATATGGGAAAGAAGTCTTCGGACATGATAATATGGCCCAGTTGTTTACTGAATATGGTTGGCCACAATGCATAAAGATCTGTGGATTCGAAACCTGTTGAAGGGATCGCTCATAAAATTTTAGCGCACACTCAGCAATAGCATCTTATGTACTATATGTATAGGTCGATTTTATAGTTAACTGTTACTCTTATTCTTGTTGTTTTTCCTCCGGGGGGGGGGGGGGGATCATGGTACGGCATTAATTATCATGCTATAATTTGGTATATTAGCACCCCTGTTGCCAGTGATATTGAGCCCAGTGCTCTCTTAAGCTATTGTAGGGTAACCTTAAGATGTCGCCACACCCTAAGATGCTTAGTGTGCTCATGTTATACGCTAAGTAGTGCTAGTGCACCTTTATTATGTAATTGGGCAGACCTATGTATGGTTCATATCCAGATGTCGTAACTAAGGTTGTATGGTAGTCTGTACATTACACCTGTATGTAGGTGGAGCCCTGGTAGTGTGGGTGAGAGGGTGAAGTGCTTTGGGGACACCTTGTGTTACATCCTGGTACTACGAGCTGCTACTTAACCAACACCCCTGGCCTCAGCTGGTCAGTTCACCTCTGGGCTCCAACCCAGCAACACTTCTCTCCTCTACACTACAGGGTGGTGAAGCCTTCTATGCCTCCTGAGCTACTGAACCAATGTACTGCCCGCGTGGACCTGAATAAACCTACTTCAACCCTAACGAGTCTGGTTGTTTGGGTGAGGACTTGGACTGCCTTATACACATCACCATAGCCAGAGTTTCATCGCCCGTAGCACAGGGGTGGACTGGCAAAAATAAGGGCAGTCCTGAAATTTTTATATAGAGGGAGGGGAGGGGCTAAAAAATGTTTGATGGTGCTATTGGGATGGGGTGGAGTCAGAAAAAAAACTGCGAGAGAGTAAGTGCATGGAATATTATAGAATATTAATGTGATAAATTTATTTAGCTCAGCACACTCCACACGGTATAAAAGTAGGCCTAGTATGCTTTGTACACTCATTTCATGAAAATGAACACAACGTGAATCCTGGTCAACTTCGGGTCTTATAATACCTCGGGGTTCTTTTACAGTAATTCTGTCTTTTTTCTTAGTGCAATAGACTTTCCACCCCAACTGGTTTTAACGTCACACTTTTCAGCACGATTGTTTTTAGGAAGGTGATTACTGGCAGAACGTCTTCGACTTTTTTTGGACCTTAAAAATTTGAACCTTAAAATTTCACAATCGCTTTATCTAGTAACTCCAGTGCATCACCCTTTTCCAATTTGCTTGCAATTTGCTGCAATGTGTGGTGCAGTGGCAACCCGGACCACTGCACTGTGACTGAGGTTGGCACTAATGACCAAGCTGTCGACGCGCCATTAAGCCTCAATCCCCCCCCCCCAATTTGCTTGTAAGCTTTTGGTACAATTTCCGCTTCGTAATACGTTTAATTAAAGTAAAATGGGATAATAACCAGTCATAAGGGTTCAAACGCCATGGTCACAACATTTCAGATCAAACCCAGACCACTGCACTGTGACTGAGGTTGGCGCTAATGACTTGGCTGTCTACGCGCCATTAAGCCTCAGTCAACACTGCCGTAACCAGTGGAGGGATGTGTTTTAGCTGATACAGTTGTAGACACCATGTTGTTACATATTCAAAAAGGCACGTTGTATGCATCGACACCAGTAGTATTGATTGATATTCGTAGACAAGCCGTTCTGCAAAGTCTCTGGTAGAACCCTCTCGCCCATTAGTACCATCAAATAATGTTCTGTCGGTCGGAATACTGTGTGTAGCCTGTGAGTATCTGCTGATCATATACAGATTTTGGACAATTCTGTTGTAGTTTTCTGAAGCAATGGCAGCACGTCAACTGGAATATGGAAACAATCTTACTTTTAAACTAAGCGTGCCTATCATTTTGATGGTGTGTCCGAAAACTATGTCGAATCAGTAAGGCCCAGTAGTAGCTGTAGGAAAACATTCACAATTTTTTTTACTACATACTTCAGTCTTACCAAGTAACAAAATAGAATAAATCAGTCTTGTATGGTCTGTGTAGCTTAGAAGATTTAAGAGTCCCCTACATACAATATCCTATATTCACCTCAGTCAGGACCTTATAGGGTGCAAGTCCTTATACTAAACCGCAAAATAAAAGACGAAGCACAGGTAAGGTATGGGGCAGTGTAGCGTAGAACTAAAAACAGAGTGGCCCTCTTCGATGACCAAGCTGTCGACGCGCCATTAAGCCTCATTCCCCCCCCCCTTCGATGAGCCCTGACGTTATTCTACTTTAAGTTTCACATTCTTCTCCTCACCCTGGGTTTGTGGTTCTATCCAGTCCGAATTTATACCCTAGCTAAAATTTGACCCAGGTGGCAGTGGGATAATGTGGCAGTGAATTCTTGATTGCTGTAAGCTAACCAATTAAGGCTTGTTACCATATGAAGAGACTAGCATTTTGCTAGCCTAACCACCACACTTTTTGTTAAAACGATCGATTTAGCTAGTATTACTTCAACCAAACTTGTCCACAGCATAATACTCATCGTGTTTTCTTGAAAGGAGGTGGAAAACCTGGGAATTTCCTCTTCACAGTATTTTGAAAATTTAACCAGGTCGTTTGTGATTGGTGTTGGTTTTGTATCTGAGTTCTTAACTCTGCAACGTTAGTGCAGACATTCTTTCCGTCCATTCAGACTCGTGAAGTTTAAAGATTTACTCGTTATCACATTGCAGCTGTGCTTCGCAATATCTATATTTTTTAGCAAATGCCCAAGGTTTATCTGGCAGTGATTTATTGATTGCTGTTGGGGAACCAATTTGGCCTGTTTTCATGAGAAGAGGCTACCTCACTGCCACACCTTTTGTTAAAACAGATCAATTTAGCTGTCTACTTCTGCCAAACTTTCTCCACAGCATACTACTCGACGTGATTTCTTGCAAGGAGGTGAAAAACCTCCGACGTTTCCTCTTCGCAGGATTGTGAAAACTTGACCAACACGATTGGGTTTTGTTCAGCTTGTTTAATTCGTCAAGAGCTAGTGCAGACTTTCGTTCCGTCCATTCAGAATCGTGAAGCTTCAAGAGCTCGTCATCACGTTGCAGCTGTGCGTCGTCATTTCTTAATACCTTTCCGATCAAAGTAGCACATTTTTTTTTAGCAAATGCTCGCTTCAGAACCAGTGAGTGATGACGGTTCCAGTAATTTACACCGAATTATCTATCATCTTATAACAATTCACATTTTGCACAAGCAGTGACGTCGACAAATATTCTGATTTCAGAAAGTGTTCAAGGTGTTTATCACAACCTGTCGCATAACAAAGTCTTCGGCAAATGGCCAGGTTCACAAAACTGACTTGGCCATTTGCCGTAGACCTGTACCTGAGAAATGTATCATTTAACATTCTCGCAAGAACTTCTCTCACTTTGGTGTACTTCTCCTTTACTGCAACATCATCCTGGTTGACTTTTGAATGCTTTCAGAACCATTTGTGTTGTACTCTTCTGTAACTAAAATACTACGAAAAGGACATGTTGCGTAATGGCGCCCCAATTCTTTGCCATTAAAAAAACTGTTGCAGCTAACGCTTAGTAGATACTCACTAAAAATGTCGAACTTGGTTAATACAATAAACTCTCCTTCTCTTTTCATTAGCATCTCAACATTGTTGTGGAAGTTCCATAGGTGAAGGAGCTTACCCAACGTTTTTTTTTTTGTTACCTGCTGGGTGGCTTAGGGCTTTATCAGCTTCTGTCTCGTCTTTGTGTTGCATTTATAAATGACGTGCAATTTTAGGCTCCAACTTGAGACTGTAGTAGTAAAACTGCCTTTGTCATAGATGCGTTCTCCCAATTCTTTGCAGGAGGTACAAATCTATGATAACTAGAGTTGGGGTTTGTTTGTTGCTGTAAGTTTTTAGACATTGCTGGCAATAGGATGATGAACAAAAGAAGCTAGTCAGAGTTGTAATTACGTCAAAGTGATTGTTGTGGCATATAGCGTTACAAGTGCGTCATGATTTTTACCATCAAATACAACACTAAGTGTGCTTCAGCACTGTTCACCACAATACAGCAGTACTGGAACTTGGAATTACTGGACCTCTTCCAGTCTACATAGAGTTTGAGCTGCTTCAAGCTCAAAAAGCTTTTAAGCAAAGTGGGAGACATGCCATTAGACTGAACTCAAACTAAACGGTTGGGGGTTGGATGGGGACTTAAAACTATGCAGCCACTAGTGGTTGTGCGTCGGGGTTGCTCGAACTTCGCTAGCTAATACGGCGAAGACGCTATGGCCCCTGTCCTTAAAACGACTAAAAGTTTAAGGCGGAATTAGGTTCATTTTTGGGACTCGGACAGCAGCTCAAGATGGCAGGCTGAAAACAAAGACAATTGATTAGTGACAATTGATCCCCAAAGACAAGACACTCTTAAACTAAACCATCTTAATTTCTAAGTCCCATCAAATTAGGCCTAGGGCATTTAGGCTTAATCTTAACCCTAAGTCAACCCCCTGTTCCTCAAGTAGGCCTAAATTAGTCTTAACATTTGCCAACTAAATCCCCCGCAAGAAACTAGTCCAAGGCAGGAGATCTTTGCTGGTCAAGTCCAGCCGTCGAAAAGGTGAACTTTATTAACAAACATTTGCTTAAATAGGTTTTACATAATAGGCGAGCACGCCTGCGCGAGAAACGAGGAGGAAATACAACTGGAAATACAATTACGACCCCAAGGGCTTGGGAAAATACTGAAAACTAGTTATAGTTAAGGTGCTTAAAAAGCTTTTTCTTCCCTTGTGGTAACGACACAATTTATGTAATTGATTCTACAGTCTTTGTTGTCGGAATCCTACTTCTTGCCGGCTAGTGCCAGGCCAACAACCAGAGCTCGTACCAAACGCAGTTATGCATTATTGGTTATGCGGAGAACACTGCTTCTGTGAGTACCATTCATTTAGAGCAAACACAGTCCTTACTCGGGTCCTCTAATGGGAACATCCACACAATCCTGCATTTTAGCCGTCGTGTGCTGTACAGAGATTGATAATGGCTCCGTAATATCAAATTAACGGATGAACTGCTGCTAACTCGAGAAAAGTTCAGTAGCAAATTTGTGATGAGGTATGAAAGGAATGGTACGGGATTCTCCAATGCTGGTGTGCTTACAGTACAATACGTAACTCATGTTGACTGGGTCTATCCCAGTTGATTTAATGAGTTCCACCACTGTTGTCAGCACATCGAAAAGAGGATGGGATAGTCCCGGTTCACTCCTGGTCAACAAAACGAAGCAGAAGTCCTCAATGGAGAAACTAAACTTTTTGTTGTTTTGTTCTTTTATGAGTGGGTGTAACTTTACACTGCTGCAGTACTGAATAGAGAACGTACTACCTATTCTCTATAACTAACAATTGGACTAATTGCTCATTATGCAGTAGATGAAATTATTTTACGAGTGGGTGTAACTTGATACTTATGAAGTATGGAATACAGAAACGTACCATCTGTTCTCGATAGCCACTGACAATTGGCTAAATTATTTAACTCAATATGAAGTATAGACATAATTCTGTTACGAGCGGGTGTAACTTGACAATGGCGGTATGGAAGAGATATGTTCTACCTGCTCTTTGGCTGCTGACAATTGGCTTAGTTGCTCATTAATGCAGTACATGTAATTCGAACTCTTAAAATCTGTTTTGATCTTAAGCCATTGACTAGCTTAAGATCTTCAATACTGCTACATTGTTAAGTTACACCCACTCGTAAAACATCCCAAAGGTAATTATTTATCTTATCAGGATGAGAACTATAATCACTCCCTGATGATGTATTATCAAATATAACGAAACGATTTATAATTTTAATAATGTGAATTCGGTCATGCAAATAAAGTTTCGTTCGCGGGCATTTTCCTCTATCTTTCTTTGCTGTGTAAACATTTTTCCAATTCAGTTTTAAGTGTTAAATATCTCGTCCAAGCTCCAGTCATCGTCTGATGAAGAAGGATCTTGGTCCTACAAGGAAATGAAAAAGTTTTAAAATTTAAAGCAAGAGAGCAGCCAATACATTATTGCTTCTACAAGCGTTAAGAAATATCCACCTAAAGCTTGGGCAGTATTTACCTTGTCGTGGTGTGATTTGGGCGATGAGAAAAAGAACTAAAAAGAAATATGTGATTACAAACCTAATTAAAGGGTTTAAAAATTGTTCAGTTACAGTATTTATTTACTAACATCTTCTTCACCGGATGAGACTCCAGCTGAAGGTAGTCGTTCCGGCTATAACGAAATTAACTGAATATGTTTACTTCGTAAGGGAGTCAAACAGCAAAATAATTTTTTTTGACAAATCCTTTTTTGGAAGTAGAAGTGACTCGCCATAACGCGGCTTAGAGACCTGAGAAGTAGCAACCGTGAAGGCTCCAGTAACGATGAACGCTGGGTGGTAGGGAGACACCTTTATTTTGGCATTTGCCACTTATAATTGGCAGCATAATTGTGAGTTTTTTCAATTCAGATCGGCTATTTCATTGGCGAGTCTGCACAGTGCTGACGATAAGGAAAGAAAATCTGCTTTAACCAAGCATTTTAACAACCAGTAGCTGGCATTTCCCTAGCATGCCATGGCCTTCACCAATCGATTTAACTCGCATGAATGATCAACGTGTCAAAACATTTGACGCCGATCTTGTCTTTGATCGCCTGAAGAACAGTTGCGCATGTGCCACCTGGGAAGCTGAAAGTGAGCTCTCTATGGCCGCGTTGCCGAACATTCTCTTGTTGGTAAAAAATTTTATGATTGAATCACCAACAACATCAATACTGAGCCTTTAAAAACAGAAACAACAAGTGTTAAGTAATTATTAATCATAAAAAGTAGGCTGTGGCTACATGCATCTTTACTCTGTTTCCTTTGTGTTCATGGGTAGGGGGTCACATACTTTAAAAACCTGCAAGCTTTAACCAGTGCACATCAGTGCAGTGTATCCATAGAACCGACCATAACCCAGAGTAGGGCTTCAAATTTTATATTTTTCATCTATTAGGGTTCGTTTGCTACTTGAAAGTCCTTAGTTTTCAACGTTGGTACTGGATTGTCCTTGAAAATGGAATGAGATTTTTTTGCACGTTTCCTTAAATTCGTCGACCTAAAAAATAATTAAAAATTTAAATAATAAATTTTTCGTAACTAGCATTTATAATTAATCGATGCCTTTCCGTTGTTCAGATTGACACCACGTACTTGTTGCGCAGAAGACTCATTCGTACCTGAACGAGCAAAAAAGATTGATGATTGCATCGATAGAAGGGACTGCGAATTTAAGCAAAAGAAAACTTATTAGTGATAAGATTGACAATGTTCAGGAAAGTGTTTACAATTTGTAGCGCGTATTGTACCATTAATTTATTTTACCATACGGTACTAGTTTTTGAATATCATAGAGCTCTGCTTTTCGCTCCCAATTTGCCACAAATTCCTTCTTAGAACGGGTACTGCAGCTGTTTAAAGATGGAATTTGTGGTAAATTAGAGTGAAAAGCACAGCTCTACAACGTAGGTAAACTGCCGTAGCTTACCTCCTAATTCATGTAAAACGTTTTAATTACTCTTGTTGGAAACTACACATCATCATTTTTCATTTAAATCTAATCACGTCCATTTATCCGACTGAGAACGGGTGCTGCAGCTGTTTAAAGTCAGATAAATGGACGTGAATAGGTTGAAATGAAAGATGATGATGTGTATTTTCCAACAAGGGTAATTAAAACGTTTTATATTAATTAGGAACTAGTTTACCTACGTTAGCTTAGCTTCTAATTAATATAAATCGTTTTAATTGCCGTTGTTGGAAAATATACATCTTCATCTTTTGCCCAGTTCGTGTCCCTAGGGATCTGTCATATTATCTTCCTCGCAAAGCAATATAGCCTGCAAGGAAGTGGTATTAGCATCCAAAGTTATATCACGGATCTCTGAATCTCCTTCGATTATTACCATTGGACCACACATGTCTGGCAGAACACTGCCAAAGTGTTCAGAAGTATGTTCCATGATCATCCGACAGCACTGGCGTAGCATTAGACAATGGAATGTCGGCTACATTAGCTCCAAGTAACAACAAGTGTATCCGTAGACTTCACCTCAGCTGGCAATGGATGGTCGTAAAAATGTCCTAGTCCATGTATCTGATTAATAAATTCTCCAAATAAACCTGACTGAGGCGTGCTCTAAGAATGGACGTCACTTTCAATGGTGCCAAGTCGGTGAAAACTCCTAACATAGAGCGGATCGCTGTTAAAAAAAGCCTTTTTGAAATGGTAGCAGATGCTTAACTTTGCTACATTTCATGCCTTGATAACATGCATACATCTTCCTCAAGGTCTTCTGAAGCACTCTGTTAGACCAAACCTACAGTCAAGTTTGTTTTCGTTGGTAGGCCTTCTTGAATTCAGTATGTCAGAAAATCGTTAACTAACTGAAAAAAATCAGCTGCCATTATTTGGTCTGCCTTGAGCGGTGTGGCTAGAAAAAAAGTTACATTCTCAAATAAGACACGATGGTGCTCTTGGCCTTTCACAGCTAATAATGAGGTGACTATTTTGGGCAAATTTTCATTTCACCACAATCGTTCATCACTTTTTGTTAATTTTCTTACTGCATATGGAAGTGTATTAAGACCTGAAGTGATTGTCCAGCAGTTTATAAATATGGAGAAAATCAGTAAACACCCAGACACATTTATTGATCTCCTGAGGATTTGCAAAGCATGTATTTATTTATTTTGAGTTGGTTCCAGACACCTTTATTTTTACCTACGAGATCAGCTACTGTGGCGACCGTGATATCCAAAAACTTCCATGGCTGATATTTTTTCCATTAACAACCCAGATGTCATCCTGACTTCAAAATCGAAGTAAACAAGTAAATTCCACCTTTCAAACAGACCCCGCACCATTACAACCAGGACATCGCTTGTGTGGGTTAACAATCCTGCCTTCTTCTTGGTTATATGATATTCCGCTGCCTAAATTCATCTCATCAAATGAAATGACAAACATGATCAAGACGTGTTAATCTTTTTGCTTGAGTTTTCATAAGTTGTAAAACATCATGCAGTATACCTCGGCGGCAGCAAAAAGACCCAAGTTTTCCATCGTTTTAGAGTTGAAATACTGGGTAAAGGAAATCCCAACTTTCCCCTTAGGATAATTTATGCCTTTTTGGACCCAGCTCTCAGAATAATGGCTGTACAGATACCATCATTTGACAATTTAACAAACTTCTTACCTGCCATTAAACACTACTAGATTATGTGTTAACAGCCTGACAAAAATTTGCTTATGTCAGATGTAAACCGTTAATTATCGTTTTTCAAAACTTCATGCTAGTGTTTCTTTACGGATATGAGTTCAGAAGTAAGTAATTTGGTTCGATTCTGAACTATCAGTTGATTGTATAAAGCATTTAACCGTCTGGTTTTGGCTTCAAGTGCCTATTTAGTTTTAGTTGCTGTATATTAGTCTTATTTTCTTTTTTCAGTGATAATCGAGCAAGTCGCGTTTACTACTTCTCGTTGCTCTGTCTAAAGCTGTGCTCAAAGTAATCTTTAGGATTGCTCGATTCCAGAACTTTTTTATCACTATTAATGGAAGCAGAGGTCACAGTACTTACAGTATTTGTAGCACCAGGAAGATTTAGCGTGGGAATAGCCTGTGGCTTCAGTATATATAGTCATCAGTAGCAAAATGCTATGAACTCGACTAGTTTCAACCTTAAATGTGTCTTTCCTGCTGCACCTCAAATTTTTTTTGTGGGGGAGAACTTGGGAGTTTTTAGGTTATAAATAATGATAATGGATGACCATACGTTTTGTTTTCCTGTTGTGATGTTGCAGCAACACAGCCCGGCATTTTTTTTCATATGATGGGACCACTGCACTGTGGCTGAGGTTGGCGCTAATGACCAAGTTGTCGACGCGCCATTAAGCCTCAATCCCCCCCCCCCCCCTCATATGATGGGGAACAATTTTCTAGGTGAATTTCTTAACCAGATCCGTAAAATATAACTGATACTAGAAGTAAAGAAAAACTAGTTCGTCCTTTAATTTGGAGATTCGGGAACCAACTCCTAAATGTATTCGTTGGCCTGTTGCACACGAATGCCAAGAAAACACATTTCTTACAAATCATCAGTGGCATAACCAGAAATTTAGACATGTGCCTAGGCAGAGCGCAACATGTGCCTAGGCAGAGCGCAACATGTGCATAAGGAAGACCTGGTGCCTATGAAAAATAGGTAGATACTTGCAAAAAGGGCAACATGTGCATTGCACGCGTTTGCACACCCTTGGCTACGCCACTGCAAATCAGACACCCAAAACCACGCCCAACCTGTTTCAACCTACCCTAAATTCTCTACAATCAGTCCTCTCAACGGGATTCTTTGTAGGGCAATGAATCACAGGTTCTCATACACGTCACAAATCAATTTGTTTGCCTTTACACGTATACTTTTAATAATTCTTAAAATATATTTATATTCTTGCTTGTTTCCATGCAGATTTATTAGCACAAATTGTTTGATTCATCTAACTCTTTAAAATGTTTCCAAATAAATTATGCCTAAAATAAACACAAGCAAACAGGGCAGCAGCTAGGAATTGTTGCTCCAACTCTACTCCTTCAACACAATCCAATTTTCTCTTCACACCTTTTAACTCGCCGGTAAGCTTCTTTACATTTTCTTTTTTTGGGGGGGTTGATTTCTTCCGTAGTGTATCTGAAGACACTTAGGTACTACATAGTTTCAGCTCGCAACTTCTCAATTTTGTGATGGTATATTGATACTTCCTTTTTTCAGAAACTTGTTCGGAAGGTAACTGCAGTTCGGTTCTTCATTATTAAAGGTGTGTAGCCTAATGCTGCGATTTTTTTTTAAGTTGGGGGAGCTAGTTAGAAAGAACTGGCCCTTCAAGTGGGGGCCCAAACATTCTTTAGGGTGGGTGTGTTAAGGGGGTGGGGGGGGGGGGACTAAAACATTTTGGAAGGTCTCCACCACAAACTTCCAACCTGCCCCAGGAAGTAAAGTAGTTAAAATTTATAAAGTGTGGCAAAAATCTTTCTTTCGGTGACAGTCAAGGTTTATGCAAAAAGGCCAAGTGGCTCCAAGACGGTTAAATGTTTTTTGTCCTGAACAATGCTTTTTCTAAAATTCTATATCCTTGTTGATATCCAACTTCATCAATATGTTTGCCGTCATTTGCTACAACTAGATAGCATACGGACAAATCTGCATTCTACAGTTTAAGAATTTGTGGTTTTAAACTGACAATTTTTCTTTTTTTGTTGGTGGGCGTAAGTCTCATCAACATGCTTTGAGTATTTCTGTTTCCAATGCTCTCTCCAATTTCGTATTTAGATTTTCTTTTAGTAGAGCTTGCTGTTTATTGCTATCACTGCGTAACATTTGGTTGCTTATGGTCAACACTGTGGCAATTGTCTCTTCAGTGTAGACTTTGATTTATCTAACTTTCTGCTTTGTTGTTGCCTTCGTTTTAACTTTTGTCTTTTGTATTATTTTGATGCATTAGCTAGGTTGTAAAATATTTTTTTCCAGTCGGGTACCTTCATTTATTCAATATACACATTGTAGTGGGTAGCATCCCGTTTACCGGTGTGGTAAATGTTATTCCATTAAGTTTCATTTAATTTTTCATGTTCATGACACTTCGTTTAGCAAGTTTAAAATGGTTATCCGTGCAGTGTGAAATAAAAGCAGTATGCTCTTGATTTAATGATGCCATACTTAAGTTGTTAATATACAGATATTTAAAATTGGATTGCTGTTGCAAATACTAAAAAGATGGTCTGGAATAAAAAGGTTTGGCTTTGCTTAAATCTTCTTCAAACTTTTGCCCATACACTATTATTCTTTAAAGAGTCCCTTTCACGCAAATTGGGAAAGTGCTCCCAAATGCCAGATTTTGCTTTGTATAGTAGCAGTGCCAATTATCATTTTTTCCGCTTAAACGTCATTGTGGTTTCGTTTCACGGTAATAAGGGAAGTTGGGAAGTAAAAGCAAAAATGACTCCAATTCAACTTGGTAATTGCCAAACTCGGGGGACAATGGAAGTTTACCAAAAAAAAAAGTTTAAATTTCACGGGAACCTGTTTGAACTGAGTAGCAATGGGATTGTCGTGGCACCCTCTCCTCTGGCGAATAACTGAAAATATATTTTCAATACAATCTTGATTGAGCAAGCTGCCATTAAATAGCTGAATCCAGTTATTTGCTCTATGTGTTCCCAGGAACCTAGAATACAGTGAGAGAGTTTCCAACATTTCAAAGATGGAATAAGACGAGTGGCCCCAATACTTCCTGAACATACTTGATGGTACTCTTTTGGGTTACGGAGTGTAGTTGAGCAGCAAATACGTTTGTCTGTTCCTTTATCTGGTGGAAACTTTCCAACTGAGATGTACACCATCATGGCAGAGTATACAGAGTGATGGCTGAAGATTTGTGCTGCCAAATTGATCTTCATCTTTTTAAAACCACCCAGTGGTAAGTGCCCATGTGTTAATCGTGGAGTTAACCTCAATCCAGTGACTTTGACTATCTAGTTGAAGTATTGCAACAATGTATTGCCACTTAAGGACGTTCCCATTCCAAAGAAAATCGTGTTAAGGAGGTTGTTACGTGGGGACATCAAATATCATGAAGTAGTTCATGTGGTTGAATTTGAAGCAAGGTTTGTCAATTTTTTCCCCGCGCCGCTCCCGTTACCCTCGCTATTCACGGCGTGTTTGTATGGTGATTGTATTTGCGACAGATCGGCACTCCACTCTAATTTAGGCAAAGGCGAAATATCATTAGCGAAGTAATCATAAATCGGATCCCCAGCTGACACAGTGTCTTCAGCTGGTTCATAAGTGGAATCGAATTCCACGTCCGACATTCAAAATCAATGTCAAAACACGCTCACCAGACCACATTACTATCAACGCTACCGAAGCAGACTCACTACCCACGCTACCGATCAATGCAGCCGTTTCGCTCTCTTCGCGATCACGAATGCTTCGGCAAGGCAAGTTCATTCATGAAATCCTACACACTATCGCAAACAAAGGAATTTTCTTACGCCGATACGCAATTTTGTCGAAATTTCGCACAATCTCATTAATTTCATAGCACACAGCAACATACATTGATTGCCAAACATCGTTCTAGTACAATCACGAGTATCCAAGCAAAATACCGCTGTAACAAAAATAAAATCTGCCAAAACGCTAGCGTTGTTCATCATGTGCTAAGCTAATTCTTTGCCGATCGTCACCAAATTTCCCTACGACACATTCATAGTACGAATCACAACAATCCAACAACATTCACGACAATTTACATGACTGTTTTCAATTGTCCAAAAGTCCATTCCCAAGCAACTTACACGAGTCCACGCCAACGTCTACACCTGACGTCATAGCTACACAGGGTTCGAACAAAACTGTAGGGCACCACTTATAATGGGGACCTTGGGCCATTATTCCCGAACAAACATGCTCTGGATAACTTTACAACACGGGGTTTATTCAACTCAATTGACAAATACTTACGATACATTCGGTGTTATGGGGACATAGAGACGACTCGCGCGCGGGATCTGCCGCTGCTTGTCTCCACGCCAGACTGCGTGGCGCCAAAACAAGAGCATAAACTAGGGTGGCGGGGAAGTCGTTTTCTTTACATACAGTCACCTTACCAAGAGACATTGTCAATAGACTCATTGTTACAAAACACTACATTGTTGGAGGAAACGTCCCCTTACAATGAAACACGTTGGAAACATGACAAATAATAAACAAACGTTGTTTATTACACACTCGTCTCCTTACAACTCAATAACCAAAACAACAAATTACTTATACTTACACAAACAAAATCGTTGGTTCCAATCATCAGTATGATCTTCTGGCTTATGCCATGTCCTCTTATTTCAGCCATTCAGTCCTTGATTGCATGGCCACTAACGCAAAGGCCACATAATTTTTTGGACCTTGCGGGTCTCAGACCCTATGCCATTTAACTCGGTACACCCCACAAACAACCAGTACTTTTACTTACACAAACAAAATCGTTGGTTCAATCATTAGTATGATCTTCTGGCTTATGCCATGTCTTCTTATTTCAGCCATGCAGTTTTTGATAGTATCTTGGACGAAACACTGAAAGAGACTAGTAGCTTGGCGCACGCTGCTCTACTCTATATCTCTTTTTCGCACCCCAAGAAAATGGGTTTGGCTGAATGTAGCTAAGTTGTTACACTGGGAAACCAACAATCAGTAAAACGTAAGCAAGCACATTTAAGCGTATTACTTTCCGACTTAAACCCGTATAATGCAAACATGGGCTGGCAGAGTTGAAAAGAAAATCCATTGCTTAATGCACAATACTCTACGTAGGAGTTGAAAGTTTTAAAATATCACAACCCATAACCGCCTGAAAGAACTTAAGACCCCTTTTTTTAGAGTCCATATGGTACTTGGGTCGGTTCTCGGATTCGAACCGGCATTCTCTTGGTTTGGAGCCGACGACGCTGACCACTGGGCTGTGACTGCCCGCTTTGCTCGGGTTCCCCGGGGACCCCTCACAAAGCTCGCGCTGGGACTTAGTTTTTCGCTGTTATACGTTGAAGACGTACGTTCGTGTCTAGGCGGTTATGGGTTAAGGATTGTTCTTTGGTAGCTGTCCCTACCACCTTTTGTTTGCTAATCGTAGATCCATCACTATTTTTTTGCCATTACACCACTGGATTGGGGGGGGGGGGAGGAAGGATGCAATTATCCTGAGCCTCACCGCCACTGACTAAGAGTGAAAAAACAATGCCTCCGAGCGTGAAAGTGCCCCTCTATAAGTGCGACTAATCTTTAAAAAAAATTGGATAAGTTCTTCAGGGCTCCAAGAATAAGTTTATGGGTTTGGGGAAGAGGGACCCTTAGTTTAAAACTTTGCCCTGGGTATCCAGTAACCTTATACTTTCTTGCTAGCCAGTCATGTCCTATCCTACCAGGGAACAACTAATGTAAATACTATATTTACACTAACACTCCGTACTGATAGCTCTCTCCGTACTGATAGGGGTTTGAATAACATCTCTGTAATGTGTGGTGCAGTGGCAACCCGGACCACTGCACTGTGACTGAGGTTGGCGCTAATGACCAAGTTGTCGACGCGCCATTAAGCCTCAATCCCCCCCCCCCCTCTCTCCTCCTACTTAGTTGACATAGAACAACCTGTAGAGCAGGGAAGCTTGGCCAAACAGGAAAGCATCGGGCAGTGAATGTGACCTTGGGAATGCCTCTGACTGTACATTAAACTCTTGAGTTATCACTCAATCTCCAGAATGTTCATAGGGTCACAGATGTAAAAATGGTTTGCGGTTTCATCTACTTTCATAAATGAACATGACAAATAAATATGTGAAATCAGTGACATTTCAAAATCACCAGATAAAACTGCTTTTTTCAGGTTTCAAGGCTTATCCTGCTTGGGGCCCCTGTTGTTAAGGGCATATCAATAAAGCTGTAGTTTTGAGCAAGAACGAAGACAAGCGCAGTTTCGTTCAACTAAGCATTCACAAGAAGGCTTACAATATAAAAAAATGGGCCATTTCATGGTCTGCTTTGAGGTACATATTTAATGCAACAAGATTTTTTCTGCAAACTGTTACAATATAACCGACTGGAAAGTACTACTCGTCTTAAAAGAATCCTTTTAAAAAGCACAAAATGTTGCAGTCCATTGAGGTTTTCACTTTTTAGAACTGTAGTTCTTCATTTTTCACATATGCGACTTTACCTACCGTAAAGACCTTTGTGCAAATCTGTTGCCCTTTTTTGCTTTGCAAAATAAACACACTCTAGATTCCTGCTGTATGCTACATAGTAAAGAAGGAATGTGTTGCACAACTGCTATTGCAAATGTTATTTGTAGTTCTGGATGTTAGGTTGCAAGAACTAACTACGACAAAAACCCTTTGGCATCTTCAAATGAGAACATTGAAGTAACCCATAAAAGTCCTAAATCTTCAACACAATCTACCAAATGTAGTAATTGATGAAAATTGGGAATCATGTAGTCGACCCCATACAAAATTTTAACACAGGATAGCAATGCTTGTAACAAGCGACACATGATACTGCACCTAGTTTAAATCCACTATTCCATCCAATTCTTAAACTCAGTTGCGTTCCAGAACTTAAGATGGCCACCAATTGTTTGTGGAACACGTACATAGTGCGGAGATATAAAACATTTAAAACAATAAAACATGTAATTCATACATTAACGTTAGTGAGACTATTTCCAGATAGTGTGTCTGTTGATTTGGGAAGGTAGATGCTAAGAATAAAAAAAAAGTTTAACTTGTCAGATACGACGGACAAACACCCGTTTTAGTTCTAGATTGCCGAGTGGGGCAAATCGTGTATCCAATCTGGTGGTTCATTATCCTTATCGGTTTGCTCCATGTCACTATGCACTGCTTGTTCAATGTCATTATGCGTTATCTGCTTACCTTCTTCTTCGTGAAGGTCCAGCACCACTTGTGCATTGTTAAGCTCGATGAGATTTGATTTCTCGTCAGGCGATGTTTCCGCTTCTTCCTCGTCAAAGGTGATAACCAGATTTGGGTCTGGTATTTCTGGCCAATTGTTTGGTTCTTCAAGACTCTTGAAAAACTCCTCATTGGTCAGGGTACCCTCGTCCGTGTTAACCGACATACTGCTTGTTTGTGTTACCCTTGGTGAAGTTCGGACCCTGGTGCTGGCCTCAAACCCTGGCTGCCATTTCTTCACTTTGGACAGCACTACTTCCTTTTCCCAGTGTGCTGCCGACTTTGTTTGAGGAGCGGGGATTGGAAACCTGCATTGTTCATAATCCAAAGTGTGGCGCCGTGGTTTTTCTGATTTCTTAGAAGGGCCGAAGTCGTGGTGGGTCCCCTAAACATCTTCTTGGAAGTGACGCCATAACTCCTTCCATCTTTGGTCGACTGATCTCCTTAAATCACAGAGCTTCCCTTACAAAACAAATGCCGGCACTTTGTTGATGACCCCAGTGTCATCAGTTCAAATCCACCACAAGTACGCAGTTGTGGATAAAGCCCACACAAAACTTTTTCATGAGTAGCATCGGCTGCTATGCTCAAGTCTTTCGGCCCCAAGCCTGCCATGAATAGTGCTTCATGGTTTGCAACCGTGTTGCACATGGACTTCTAATGGCAATACACAAAATAAATAAATTCATAAATAAACAATTGATGCTACTGTTGTAACTAGAACGAATTTTGAATGACAAAATGCACCTCCATCATCTATACTGTGAATACATTACATTTTCAGGCAGAGCATTATTCTTTCCCTTAGTATAATAACAGCTATTATATTCCGCCTTCTCCCATGATTAATAGTTTGCATGTTGAGTGTAAGGTCTGCAAACAGTTGTCTTCATCTCTGTATACAAATTCATGTAGGAAAAGACACTTCTTGATATCCAAAAGTAATGTAAAGCTGACGTTTCTTCAAAATAAAAAAGGTTCTCCTACCTACCAAAAGAACCACTGGCTCATCTCCGTAAAATGAGGCATGCACCTATAGTGGTAACTCCTAGAAAAATTAGCTGTTTATATGTAAGTGTTCAACCATTTCAGGTGTTATCTGAAATAAGATTGATTTATTTAGTTTGGTTATTTACTTGCAAGGCTTTTTTTTTTGCCTGTGAACTTTATTACTTTTTTACAGGTGTTTAAAAGAAATAAAAATTGGCTCCATAGCACTCATTGTTTGTCGTAAATGTTACTTTTTCAACTCCAATGGTTTACAGGGGTTTCAAAAAGAAATTCCCGTTACCAAGGAGCTAAATAGAAAAATAAGGCGAGTAGTTTTTTGTAACTCGGAAAATTCTACAGCAATAACAGAGCCAAAAGTTTTTTGAGCGAAAAGTTTTTATTTCTCATGAACCTGAAATTTCGTTTTACGCAATATTTTTTTTTTCAAAATTGGAAATACTCCCTATATAACACTTTTTCTCTATTGCTTTATCCTAGAAAAAAGAAGCCAATCAACATTTCACTTTACACCATGAACTGAACCATCGTATGTGTGTTAAGAAATTGCAATCTGACCACATACTACAAATTTGTTTTTTGTCTGACTTCAATTTAAGCGATTGTTTTGGGGCTACCAAATCAAACGCAGACAAAATTAGTGATGAGCTTATCACAAATTATTGAGGAATTACACAAACACCTTTGGTGAGTGAAAATTTCCCACTTGTCCCTGTTGTTTCGTGTGATTTCGTGATCGTGTTTAAAGAAACTCTTGTGACTCCACATGTGTTACTTTATGGTAATTCAAAAAACAATTTACACTCAAGCTTCAAGTGGCATCACCACCGGTGTTAGCGGGCGTTCTTTTAAAGTTGGGCGGACACGGTATTTTGCGGGTTATGATTTTATTTTCTAGTAAATATTCTCGTGGCAAGGTTTTCTTCTTGATACAAGTCCTTGGTCATTATTCGCATAGATGCAATTGTCGAATTGCAGCACTGGCTTAATTTTAATTGGGAATGATACTCTTGCTGTATTTCCCAGCTTGTTGCAGGATAGAGTCCAACCTGCTGGAAAGATAACCTTCCAGGTCAGCTGTACTTTCGTTAGCCTTTCTCTGCTGCAGTTCCTAGTGGAAAAGTTACAAATATAATACATTTTTTCTGGCTAAAGTCACTTCTTTCATGGATTCCAGCAGTGCAAGTTCTTATAAATCTGGTGTTGTAGCAGGAATCATCTTTCCTAGATGATTACGCAATCCGAGGTGCCCAAAACGAATCGGAATCATGTCCAGATCAAAGTCCACGTTTTTCATTCCTGTTCCAAGAACTGGAGACTTTTATTGTTTCTGGTGGATCTACTGGAGATGCAAGGTTTCCAACGTTTAAACTGATTGCTCCCTTTCTATGTCCGTTAAATAATTAGTATTGATGGGTTATGTCGACACAAAATAATTCGTACATGTGTTTGCTTAAAGCTCGAAAAACGGATAGGCATTACGGAACAGCTACTTTTGATTTTAATACGAGATATACCTTCAATAGTACTTCTAATTCTTCCTATGGTTACGTTTTGCTGAATATGTTAAATAAACAAAGATTCAAGTAGCATTGTATCGTTGGAATTAATAACTCCCATTTTTGTGTATTCTTGATAACGATATGTTAATGTATAGATGAAACACACCTTTGCATAGGTGGGTAAACTGCTATACAACTTTATCATTACATGTTAATTTAAACGGATTTGGTAGGTTTGTATGGGTGGTGTGCACACAGTTCGCCAATGTTTTTTGTAAAGGAAGCTGACCAATCATTAAAGCGCAATGTGAATGCGGCTTTCCGTCCATGAGTCCTGTGTCCCAGAGTCTACTCAATTGTCTAACGAGCAGTTCCTGGGATACTTAACGAACTAAAGTTATCCCAGTATTCAAATCTAGCAATACCGAAGACTTTTTCAAAAATGTTGGAAAAGGTTACCAGTAAGATCTTTGGTGTACTTGAAAAGCACGTTCGTTTTAGCATTGTATTGTTTCCAAAATTATTGCACTTGTTAAAATGTTTAAATGACGCGAGATACAGTTCATTCTTGTGTAGGCCAAATATTGAACCATGTGGGTAATATTGCTAGAAGATAGTAAGCACGTGTAGTATGCAGGGGATAAAACTTATCCCAGGAACTTTCCCTGGCAATTGATGATATGATTTTCATGGGAAAGTGAAATGATATAGTGAGTCTGGCATTTGGGTTAATTTGACTTAAAGTTCCCAATCTGGTCAATCTTAAGCCCACGGTAACGCTTAGAAGATTCTTAAAGGGTAAATCTGGGTGCATTGGTTTGCATTGTGTCTTGTTCAATATCCATGACAGGACTTTTGTTCTGTTGGTGAGTCTTGGTTGACTGAGGCTCATTCAGACAAACTAATTTCGCGTGGATTCCCATATAATATTATGTACCATGACAGGGGGTCTGATAACTATTGCATGCACACTGGCTCATGTAACATTCATTTAATTGAACCACTGTGTGTCCAGTCATATAATGTGCTACAAGTGTGACATACTAAGCTAATTGTGGGCAATTTCAGTACTTCGTTCATTAATTGGAGTAACTCTTCATTTTCTCACGAGAATGGCCGTTCTTTTCTGAAATGAGTTTCTAAATAGAGTACGTCGCCGTTTGTAATTGAGCCGACTCAATATATTAGGACCTTAGACCTAAACCTCAATCCCCCTCCCCCTTAATTTTGTTGGAGGACGACAGATCGGTGAATGGGGTGCCAGTAGTTGATCGTCTTGGAATAAGTGATTGTACATGATCACTTTTAATCTGCATGCATACAGATGGTTTAAAATTATGTCTTAAGTTTAATCGTGTTGGTTTATTTCAAATAGGCATTCGACTTAAGCAGCTGTTGTTCCCACAGTTTTTTCGAACGTGTTTTCTCTTTCTTTTGTGATCATTTCACAAGTATTTAAAATTGTAGAGCTACTTTGTTTGCTGTGCTCTGGTTACTACGTTTGTAGTTTCACGTAAGAATTAATCTACATTTTTCACAACTTCATTCGCAGTTGTTTCATAACAGACTAGCCATCTTTAAGACAGTCCACCAAATGGTTAAGTTGGCCTGCACACGTCAAAACACTCGAAGATTTAGGAGTTCCATCATTCTGATCTACAGCTTGGTGAGTTGGAGAGTTCGTCGATTCTTCTTTAAGTCTGTCTTCCTGTCCGGATTTTTTTGTTAATTTTTGAAGGAGAATACAGACCTACGATAACATCTAGTTTTGCGGTCTGTTGAACATCTCGTGTAATGTGTTCCCCTTAAAATCCAAGGTATTTTTACTGGTTTAACCAAACGTCTTGTTAACCCTAATGTCTACAATTATCACAACTGACGTTTTTATAAATAAAATTTATTTTCACTTTTTTGTGTAAACAATACACAAAACATTTCCGCAACTAGCATTACACCCATTTTTCCATAAACTCTGCACTAACTTTTGAAGCTTTTTCCCCTAACTTTACAAATTCGTGGTTTAATACAAACTTTGCCAAAATGCCCATGGATTGCTCATACTCCACTGGATAGTTTAGGTCCCAGACGTAATATAAGCTCAGTAAGATTATTAGTATGGAGGCCTGGGAATCTGCTTTCATCCAAAATTAGTTTTTTTGGGTCTCCACAGACTGTAGCTTGCAACACACACACTCGCATACTGCAAAAGGGGCATCACTTGTCACGGAGTTTGTGGCCTTTACAAAACCTTCCGAACCCTGGAAATGAAATGCTATGTTAAGACCATTCCAATTTCTTCATTCGTAGTATCCCACAATTATCTTAAATACCTCAATCATTTTCACAACAGGAGAAGATTTCTTTTTCTTAGTCTGGTAAATGCCAACCATTTTTGTCTGGTTAATGCAACCAATCATTAAATTCTAGCTAATTAAGTGTCCTGATTTTAAAGCGTAAAAATCGTTAAGAGATCTTTAAAAATATAAGCATGCGTCTACTTCGGTTTTTCATAGACTTACTTTCACCTTGAAACTTAAACCAAAAGTGAGTTAAAATTAAGTTGGGAATCTAGCACTCTTCCTGTAAGAAACTATCACCTTCTTCAGGCCTCTGACAAAACGTTTACTTATTCCATGATGGGAGAACGGGAAGACGTTATGTGCAATATGTACACACGCATTTGACATGAACAATTCAGGATTCTTCAGGCGTTGTACACAGATGATTTAATTTTTCATTCCCATTTCATGGCATTTGTTTACAACATGCAACTTTGGCAGGGAAGTAAACGTCGGGCATAGCTCTTGCAAAGTTCATTACTCACGCCGTATCTTATCTTCCTAACATGGACATTAACGTTAATATTTTCTGCTTGTCGGCAGCACTTGTTTTTTTTTTTTTTTCTTTCGGGGGGGGGGGCGAATGTTTGCCCTCTTCTTGATAAAGACTTCATTTGTTGCAACGTCCTCTCTGGTAATGAATGCTATTCTGTGCACGACCTAATTCTCAACATGCACAAAAAAATCTTCAAAAAAAACCCACAGAGAACTGGCCATTAATGCCCCTCCTTCCAACAGTAACTCAACGTTTTTGAGATTTTGAAGCATGTTGAAAATGTATATCTTTGTGCTCAAAAGGGTATACTTTGTTACGGGCAGATAACCCAAGTTGTGCTACTACATTTGTTATCTTTTTGTTATTGGCAGCTAACGTCTCATTTTTACTGCCATTTTTTTTAGCCTCAAACGTTAATTTTCACAATTTAAGAAAATGTTGATTCTTATTAGTGCTAGTTTCTCGCTTTGAGAAACAAGTAAATTGTTAGTTCTATTACTAAGGGCTTGGTTCACTGGCGGTTTAGCACTTTTTAAACTTTACATGATGTGATTTCAAAAAATGTGCATCTTATGTTGAATGTGCATCTTATGTTTCACATTTTTGGCAGTGGGATGTTCACTGTACAATGGCAGACACATTTGTTGCACAGTTTTATTTACTTTTTACTTTTTGTGACGCAAGTTCAGCGATGTAACTACTGTGGTTCTTTAATTTTAACGAGTAAAGTTCAAATAGCAAATAGTTCCTTAGTTTAATAGTAGTTTGTGTGAACAGTCATTGCTTATTCTTGTAAAGTTGAAATTTAAAGACCAACATTGTCCGATGCCATATCTTGTGTGAGAAAGTAGAAAGTGGCAAATTCTTGGGGAATCTAGGGATCAAACGTAAGCCACTGTTGTAACTCTTTATGGTCCAGTGGGTTCTTAACTTAGCCTGAACTGGAAAAGAACTATTTCCACTCCTCCCCCGAGAATGTTGAATGTGTTTTCCCACCCTTGTAGAAATTTAAAAAAATCTTTTCAAAATCGCTCTTTTCTACCAAATATTTGTTGGCATGGGACACCTGGTTGTCGACTAAATAGTAAAAAAAACTTCCAAGTACATTTAATGCATGGTTGCTTTTACGAGTCTTTGATAATCCTCAGTACACAGCGTATAACAACAATACCATTTCTACATTTTCCGATCATACACATTCAAGTCCAGACGAACATTGCTTGTAATCTTTAGATACAACCATCAATTATTGTAGTCTTGTATTCCAATGCGGTGTTGTTAGGATCTGGACAATTCTTCAAAAATTTGGATTGTTTGACTCTTTTCGATTTTTATGATTTAGAATTGAGGCTTAGGTTCGCGATTTCAGTGAATGATGCATGGGTAATACGTTAATGGCAAAAATTTTGATGAATGACTGTGAGCCAGTTCTGGAAGGCTATCACATTATTCAGTGGTCAATTTACACCACAGTAAAGTATATATGCATAATAGCACAAAATACAGCACGATCATAACCATTGGTTGGCATGGTGTGTCGTTTGGTGCATATAAAGTCCAATCTCCCAAAAGTATTGGTTCCTTCTTCTAAATCATATGTGAGGTATGTTGAAACTAATGCAGTCACTTAAATAAAACGGTTTGTCAATATACTGAATCAATATATACAACTATGTGCCGTTTTAAAATTGTTATTGGCAATGATCAAAAATTTTTGCCCATGGTGTTTTCTGGTATTATCCAAAGATTGTAAGAATGTGGATGAGCAGTCCACTGTGGCACCTTAATTGAATCCCTTAAAAGGGAATCGACAGGAAGAACCCGAGTGTAAGGAAGCCGTTCATGAGAAATGTATGCACAAACGTATAAAAATGCATTAATGACGTTGCAATTCATCCAGTTACCAGGCCGGAGACTGGAGAGTGACGAGGTCTTCAGGGCCTCTTGTTATTTTTCCAAATGTTGGAATGGATTGATTGCTACTGTACAAGAATCAGCAGATGAACGCCAGGGCAGTGAAACTAAATCTAACTTTCTAATTGTTTTATTTAATTTTCATTTTTTAACAGAATCAAATTTAGCATTTAACCACTGCGTTATTATCACCTACATTCTGAAAGTATTTGTTGCATAGGACATCTTTCTTAATAATTTTGAACCAGTTTTCATCTACACAGTTACTAACACATCTATGTTTTTATCTGTTACCTGTTTTCGTTATTTTCCTTACGAAGATGTAAGAAAATAGCAGTCCACATCAGAAGCCTGTAATAAATAGCACATAGTTAGCTACTTTAGGACAGAGATGTTCATTTGACGAGAATTCAACATTGTCATCTGGTTTATTCTTTACCAATGTTGCTAGATCAGTAGCTATTTTGTGCTAATGTTGTCCAAATGGAGTATCGAGGTGCAGTTTACCACTTCGGTACAATTCATAATCAGCATCATAAATACTATCAGATTTATTTTCTATTACATAGGTGACCTGTTCATTTCAAGTCTGTTCATGACAAAAAACGGACATTGTTATCATTTGTGGACAGTTTTAAACATAAGCAAATGTACTTGAGTGGTTTTTTACTTTTTTACTTGGGTCGTATTTATCTACATGATTAGAGAATACCTTCATTGCATGAGCACAGCACCAATAAACATGCAAAACAGCACACGATGCATTTGTATTGTTTGCTACAAACCCCCAAATTGAATGCAAATAATTTAACAATGGAAGTTTTCCAGATGCTGTTTAGTATTGTATTTCGTAATGCCCACTATGATTGGTTACAATTCTATCAGGATAGCAGAGTATCCCAGTAATTTGCAACCAAGATCTATACAAAGGTACACAATTAAAAAAATTAATTACTGGAATACTATGCTCTTCAGTTAGGAATTCTGCAATGGAAATGGAAGGTTGACCGACTTTTGGATGCTTGAAAATCCGAGCACAATACTAAACCGATTTATTGTAGTTAAAAATAAAGATTTGTGCCTTCTGAAATCTGTTGTTTCGAATACAAAGCTACCATAAATAGATTCCCTGGATTTATTTGAATCATTCCAGTTAACTTGTCTGAAGATTCAGCCACTAGGCTAGGTTGGCGCTAATGACATTGCGCGTCAGTTGGGCGATAAGTCTGTCCTCCTGTCCGGTGTTTTTCAATTTTTGCAGTAGGTACAGATGTATGACAAGATTTAGATTAGGGGTTTGAATAACATCTCTGTAATGTGTGGTGCAGTGGCAACCCGGACCACTGCACTGTGACTGAGGTTGGCGCTAATGACCAAGTTGTCGACGCGCCATTAAGCCTCAATCCCCCCCCCCCTAATGACCAAGTTACAAGGGCGTCGATTTTTCAGAAGTTGTGGGGGGGGGGAGAAAATGAAAAGTTAGTTAAAATATGTGCTACTTTAGCAGAAGCCCGGCGAATCCAGCTAGGGGGGGTCAGGGGAACGCTGTAAGCTCCCCCGGTGGGGTCCGGGGCAGAGCCCCGGAAGTGAATCATTTTACGCTATTTGAGAACCTATTTTTGGCTTTCCGAGACACGTTTGCAATACATTGTTTAGCAAATTTCGGATGCTTTTCGTAAAAATTCTTTAGCATGAGAGGTCGTAAAAACCTAATTGTTACCAAAATTCAGTTTTTTGTTATACATTTTATTTACAAATTAAATTCCCTGATGAATTAATTTTTTTTTTAATTTTATTAAATTAACGCTAGCTACCACTGAAAATTTAGGTTTGAAAAGTATTGTTGCTTACTTTTCAAATGGTGGATGATTTAGCTTACTATCCTGAATTAACTGAGAATTAACTGAATTAAATTAGAACTGAAAAAGAGGAAAAGAGCTACTAGCAAATCAAACCGGCAACTTAGTCTTCAATTTTGATTCTTTACTCGGTGTTTATGGAGTTAATTGGTATCATATTAAAAACCAAAACTGGTAAAAGGGGCCGCCAAGTTCCGAATGGTTCGGCCTTTCAAAGGAGTGATATCAACACACCAAAACATTCGCCAAGTTAATCGCACCGCTTAATAGTTCGATGGTTAAATGAAAACTAGAACATAGCTACTTTCGGTACTTTGGACGTTAAATGAAAACTTGAACATTGCTACCGAAAATAGCTATGTTCTAGTTTTCATTTAACCTTCGAACTATTAAGCGGTGCGATTAACTTGGCGAACATTTTGGTGTGTTGATATCACTCCTTTGAAGGGCCGAACCATTCGGAACTGGGCGGCCCCTTTTACCAGTTTTGGTTTTTGATGCGATACCAATTGAAGCCATAAAAACCGAGCAAAGAATCAAAATTGAAGACTAAGTTGCCGGTTTGATTTGCTGGTAGCTCATTTCCTCTTTTGCAGTTCTCATTTAATTCAGTTAATTCTCAGTTAATTCAGGAAAGTCAGCGAAATCTTCCACCATTTGAAAAGTAAGCAACAATACTTTTCAAACCTAATTTTCATTGTTAACTCGGTACGATTAAGTTGCCTAATGTTTTGGTGTGTTGATATCACCCTTTTGAAGGGCCGAACCATTCGGAACTTGGCGGCCCCTTTTACCAGTTTTGGTTTTTGATGATATCACTCCTTTTTTTTTTAATTGTGTATTGACTCAACTCCACTACCGTGCAGATGTGTAATAAAGTGCCACTTCAACAAGAAATTGGTTTTCACCAATTTGCTATCTCTTGTCAATAGGCTGAACTAGTCACCTCTTTGTAGGTGTTTGGTTTGGTTTTAATTTTGTTGTAATTTGTTTTATTTAGTTTTGGTGTTGACATCACTGTTTTGAAGGGCCGAACCACTCTCAACTTGGTGGTCTCTTTACCAGTTTTTGAGCTACTACAGTTGGTTTATTTTTCGTGAATTGGACGTGCATACAATTTCTTTGCAACGTTTTTTAGATTTATCGTGATACACTAGTGTGTGCCTAGGCACGTACGTCAGTATACACGTTCTCATTGTCCGTCCAATGAGAGACGATGCCGACAACACTAACAATGGTTATAACAATATTTTCGTACTTACGCGCCTCCCACGCCATTCCAGTTACGCCCCCTAGCTCCAAACCATAAAAGGTACGCAGTTCGTATTGTACTGCACCCATTCGCCCAATTTCATAGCTGGAAGCCTTCCCGTTATCTCGGTATCGATGAACACTCGCCCTATGGAAATTAACATGGGATCAGCGGAGTAGCTACGTAGTAGCTAGTAACACATTTACAACGTTATTGAGGGTCAGATTTTGCATTGAAAGCAACTTAGCTGGCATTCAAACACGAGTTAATTTTTGTGAGGTGCTCACGATTTCAATACAATTTAAGCTTTTGTATAGCATTATTATTTTTCCGCAAGTACCGGAAATGTGCCAACTATGCTACAAGATATAAGACACTGACGCAATGGCGTCGCGCTACAATGGTTTACAACCTCGACCATTGAATTGATGTGGTGTTTGTTGCCTAACTTGGCGCGACACAGTAGCGTGTGTCTAGATAGACTTCAACTGACGAAAACTTGGAAGGAAAGCTTAACAAGTTTTGTTCTGTACGAATTACATTTTCACTACATCGGCAGAAGTGAAAAAAGCCTCACAAGCACTACATACCGAGTAGGGTTACGCAAACAAAGTTGGAAAGTAGTTCGAATTAACCAACAGTAAATAAAGTTTAAATTTATAAGGCGACTAATAATGAAATTTATATGCTTCATTTGTTTGTGATGTTGATTTTTTTTTACCATAAAATTGTGTTACTTTAAATTACAATTTTTATAGAATAAAAATACCTGTTTTGCTACAGCGGAGTGATATGCTTACATCTTCCATTTACCGTTAATCCGTCATCGTTGTGACTTGGGCTTGCAACTTAAATTCTTAACTTCATTACTCCCCTGTATTAGGAACTGATGACTCAAAATATTTGATGACCTGATTCATGCAATTGGGGAAAACGAAAGTACATTTTCTTGTTTCAAACTCGACGTGGTAAGTGTGATAAATAGATACACATTTACAGCTTTGCAGCCTATTTCGTGGGGGGGGACGAACCCCTCAGTTTCAAAACGTGGGGGGGACGGTCCCCCTTGTCCCCCCCCCCTGGATCGACGCCTATGCCAAGTTATCTACACGCCATTAAGCCTCAATCCCCCCCCCCCACTAGGTTAACCAGTGGATTCTCTAGTTATCTGAATATGACCCATTACATTTCTTGAATACCGTCGCGTGCAACGTTCTTTAGGTGCAACTAAGTGATAAATAGGCAGACATCTGTTAAGTTGCCACCATTCAACTGTTCATGACTAGTCTTACAAACTGCTTCTTGGTATGTATTACTTGAACTATTGTTAATTAATATTTTTCCTGCCTCCGGTCTCTGTTCACCTTTAAGATGACGTGAGTGATACCTGTTCACTGGCAGACGTTTCGTTACAGATGTCACCCCAAGTGTCAACCATAACCCAAACCGGAGGTGTTGCTCGCGTTTTATTAATCGTGAACCTAACCGTAATGCAGCCCTCAACTTTACAGAAAGCTTTCACGTTTCGAAATGGGACGTTACATTTCCGCGATTCTGGATCACGGATTGTATTGCTTAAAAACAAGAGTACAGTCAGAGGCATTTCCAATGTTACATTCGCTGCCCGATGCTTCCCTGCTTGGCCAAGCTTCCCTGCTCGACAGGTTGTTCGATGTCAACGAAGTAGGAGGGGAGAGCTGCAGTGCGGAGTTTTGGCATATTATTTACGTTTGTTATTCCCCGGGCCCAGCGCAAAGTCTTAAACTGAGGTCTCTTTCCCCAGACCCATAAACTCATTATTGGAGTGCCCTGAAAAG
The DNA here is from genome assembly GCA_023313725.1 of Lithobius niger. Taxonomy (NCBI): domain Eukaryota; kingdom Metazoa; phylum Arthropoda; class Chilopoda; order Lithobiomorpha; family Lithobiidae; genus Lithobius; species Lithobius niger. Next base: position 5,350 of record JAHWFP010216314.1, on the reverse strand, counting down.
ACCTTAATAATCTAAAGCCTTTTTTTACGTGCGAGACTGCATGTGTGTTTGCTCGGCTTGGCTGGCTTGGCCTAGCGGGCTTGGCTTGACTGTTTCCTTTTTCTTCTTGCTTGGCTGCTCTGGCTCTAGAAATTTAAGATTATTAAGATCAGATTATATGTAAAAATGCAATATGTTGTTAATAGTTCAATGAGAACGGTATCAGCAGTTTCAAGTGTTGTCTTTACCATTTTCTACTCCATGAAACCGAAGCAGGGAGACCTTATCCAGTTGTGCAAGCATTTTTTAAAGCGTATGTGATTGGCCTTTCACTGGTGTTAAATTGAGTCCTCGCAGCGTGCGCTTAATTGGATGTTCAACTAAATAAAACGGAGAAATTAATTAACACTAATTAATATAACTAATTATGTAAACTTAACAGGTTATTTCTTTGTTGAATACTTATAGATTGGCGGAACGGCTCTCGCTGCATTCTTTGTTATATCAACTTTGCTTAGCCAGTGAATGCTTAGGCATTCTCCAGTGAAATCTTCATCTTCACTGTGGTTTTCATTTGCACTGTCCATGATGATGTCTGATGATGTCAACAAGTTAACTAAAAAGATAGTATATTCCGATCAATAGCCTGTTCTGCACCCACGGCCACTGTATCTCGTAAACAATTAAACAAGCAAAAGTTCTATAACTAAGGCAAGGCAGAATTAGGAATAAAGACAATGCTCCCTCTTTGCATAGTCGTGTCATTACAACAAAGGATTCATCAGTTAAGGCACCAGACACAAAACTCATATGTCATGACGTGCTCTGACAAAGCTTCACTCCCTCAATTTTGACCCTTTAGCATTAAAGGCCTAACAGTGCCCTGTGTAAGTTGGTCAGGGACTAGCCAGCCGTGTGTATACATGACTTAACATGGGTTTTGTGGCTAAGGCCTTTAGTAGTTCTACAGTGCATTAGGATGGCCGGAAATGTGGACAACGGTACCTGATTGGCTTGATGGCAATGTGCCGTCTCTCAAAACAGATAACTCTGCAAAAGCGATTTGATTAGTTAGCATATTGCAATCAATCCACTAATATGTTTATTTCAGAGAAACGTTACAATTACGTATGCAAGCAAACACATAAGCCAAAACAGTTTACACCCGAAATTTTTTTTCTGTACTTTCAGAGAGACGCCTTTTCCACAGGCACGGCAACCTTTTGTACAGGCAAAGAGACCTTCATACAGGCACGGCAACCTTTCGTACAGGCAAGGAGACCTTCATACAGGCACGGTAACCTTTCGTACAGGCAAGGAGACCTTCATACAGGCATGGCAACCTTCATACAGGCACGGAGACTTTTCCCATAGGCAGGGAGAACTTTCCGCACACATGCAGAATTTTCTACAAAAGCTGAACTTTTCTACAAAGACCAAACGTTTTACAAAACTGAACTTTCCACTGGAAGTGCACCAGCAAACAAAACTCAAGACCCCGCGAATGAGATAAATAAGTTATTTATTTTACTCCTGGTTCTCCCAGTGAAATAAAAATACAAGATAGGAGCCGCATGGTCAAATTAAGACACGACACCTAGTTAAGGAAAACACAAATTGTAACAAAGTCGAAATTTTATTGACCGAAATTGTCACATAGGTCAGAAACTCGAAAATACTGAATTATTGCTATGAAATCAGCTCATTGTACAGTGTTGTATATGGAAAATGTCTGACATGTTTGTACCATCACAGTAAGTACTAAATAATACAGTATCAGCACTCATCTCCCCCCCCCCCCAAAAAAAAATTCAGGGAATTTATTTTGGCTTTTTTACATGAGAACTCATCAAAGGACATTCTAACCCGTAGGTTCATCGACCAACAACTAGGCCCACTTAACAATTATTCCACCCCGATAGTAAAATAGGATTCCGAATATGTATTCGAACAAGCTGAGGATTGTATGCAAAGTCTTTTACTCATGGAAAACTTAAAATATATTATAAAATTAGGGTATTCTTAGCGCAACCTGAGACGTTTTTCCTTGCATTTTAGTTAGGAAGTTTACTCCAGCGAAACTTCCAGCGATCGCCAGTAAGTAGAATAATATTACGGAATAAGTTAATCAAAGTACTAAATTAAAGTAAAACTTAAGGAGATAGATCGTTACCCCAAGTAAGGAGTAGCCGACCTTATTTTAGAAAGGACGTAAATATTTTAAAAATTAGCACTTTCCGATATAAAATATCGGTATCGGTAATCAACGATACACAACCGATACTCCTCACCGATATAATGTTAACTTATTAACAGCAGCAGACTACACTCAGTGCACTTGGCCTCTGCCTCATGCACTTCTAATAGCTAGAAGTGGTCGTAGACATCAGTGGTCCAGCCGGGAGCCAATCAGCTCTCCCAGCAATCACAGCATCCTATTGCACATCTTCTGCAATACAATAGACCAGGATGCAGGTCCCCTTTATAAGCAACATCCCTGGCCTATTTCTCTCTCTCTACCGATGATTTTGGACCTAAAAAGCCACCTGTCACTGAGTCCTCAGCACCAGGATCCCAGCTGGATTTATTCCGAGTTAATTTCGACAATCTCGGACTTAGCCTAATTTTAAAGGAGCTTCCCTCCTTTAGAGCCTAAGTCCGGTTCAGAGTTAAGAAAGGGAGCATCTTGTATAAGAGCCCCCTTTTCTCTTAATTTACCTTGGTCCGATTATTTTAGGAGTGCTTTAATTTAATATTACGAAGTTTAACTGATTTAAAAGGAGAGATAACCCTAACCCTAAATAACTGAATTTAATAGCTTTTGGATCGTATATCTTGTGTGGACTCCCTTACTTTGCTTTACTCGCTGTTGGATTATTAGCATTTGTGCTGACGGTACGATTATTATTATCGTACCACTGTGTCTCCGTAAGATCTTACAATAGAAGACTTTACGAGAGTTACACAATGGGATGGCTGATGTACTGTCCCCTTCCACTTGTACGAGGTCGAAAACTGCGTGTATTTACCTCCCTGGGTAAATGGCCTGTTTCTGGAAAAGGTGAAAGTGACCTTCTCTATTGCAAGTCTGATAGCACGCTTGATAGCGAGGGAACCCACAAAGTCATAAAATCCAACACTAGTATTTAATTTTCAAGCAACGTTATGATGTAGTTATAGGATTGTCATTTCATACTTTTATTGTGACCAAGGGGGGAAAAATAACCCTCGAAAATTAAATACTAGTGTTGTATTTTATGACTTTGCGCTATCAGGAGCTCAGTTTCATCTTGTTCACCTCAACCACATTTCTGATGGAAGTTATTCTGTCTTATTTATATTTATTATTGTCCTGTAGAGATTTGTATGTTTTACGGGCTGACCATCAGTGTACTGTGTCACAAGGAACACCATTAAACCCTCTGGTGGCAGCGTTTATATGTGTACCTCTCATAGGAGACATTTTAATTAAAGTGTGTTCACAGTTAAGTGCAACTGAAATGCACGATTATGATGACCAGACGAGAGTGTGGAACGAAGTTTTCTGAAATTCGCACGCTGATATCGAAAATATGGTGATAGAAAAAAAATGAATGGTGAGCAGATTTATACATAAAAAAGATCAATATTTACCTTTATGTAGGAGTGAATGTTAAAAAAAATACAACCTACCTATATACCATACTTTTTTTCGCAGTTACCAGATTTTCTTAGGCTTTTCCACGGTAGCTGCAAAACAGCAAATCAGTTTCACACATCAGCAATGCACATACAAATATTTATTAAACAATCATCAAAAAACAAGGCATCTTCCACTACGTGCAACATTTTTGCACGTCAACGATACATTTTAGTCATGTCTTTTAGTCACGCATTCTACACAAAGGCACCTTATTTCCCTGCAATATGTGTAGCATCATACTTCATTAATGCTACATACGGGTGTCCTAAACGTCCCAGTCCCCCCTCATAACTTTTGAAGGGGTTGAATGAAAGCAATGTACGTTTGTTTAAAGTTTGGCACTGAGGCCCACACTCTGTATTTCAAACTGCAGAAAACGTTCTGGGTGTAATCCAACTAAATTGAACGAAGCATTTTGCTGCCACCCATGTCCCTTTACGATGTCTTTAGCCTGAGAAACACATAGGGATACAGAGGAAAATTGTAATGTTTGACCGGCCGCCATTTTGGATGGGCGCATCGTATTGAAGCACTCATTGCAGCATTTTACTCGCCTGATAAGGTATTCCTTTACCCCCATTCCATTGGAAATTTCTGAGTTGGGGCCCAGGGGGTGGCAGGCGAAATGCCGGTTGTACACAAAGGTAGATCCTTTAACCAAACTTACATTGCCAGGGTTTCGTTGTCTTCATTCAACCCCTTCAAAAGTTATGAGGGGGGACTGGCACTTACGGGACACCCTGTTTATGTAGAATTGATGAACTTGCTGGAACACGACTAAAATATTTTAGTCATGTTCAAAGTGCTCCACCAACGCAACAACAAGTCTAATACTGGCATTGTCAATGGGTGCTAATATGCAACGTACTTCAGTTGCCGAACAACTCAATATAGTAAAGGTATGCTGTTGAGGTTTTCCGACCATGCTGTGAAAACTTCCTAACAAGGAGGCATCAGAATAAACTTTAACTATCGCCCTTCTCTTGGTGGGCGTAAACCAGCTCAGAATATTATACATCTAATTGCCATGACCAAGCCTTGCTCTGCATTTACACCATTTGCCTTCTGATGAAGAAAAGTTTGTATACCATAGAGATGAGTTTTCAGTTGATAGATCATACCTTCAAATACGAATGCGCCATGCGCCCCATGTCTTTGGACCAGTGGTGTAGTCGTGCAGGAGTGCACAGGAGTGGCGCTCCGTCACTTTGTTTTGGGTGGGCTGTCCTTTGCCATTTATTCTCAACGGAGGCATACTCGTATTTTTTTCCAGCACCGCAACCGCAACATCTGTATATTGTTGTTGGAGTCACTGTCAGTATCCTGTTCACTGTCAGTTTCACGTTCTAGTGTATGAACTTTCTTTTTGTAACCATACTTGAGTTTACCTTTAGGCCTAGCTTTAATACTAGTGCTTGAACTGGGTTTTGACTGTTCATACGTATTAGTAGACTTATTTAAGTTACTGCTGCTTGACTTTCTGCACATAATTTTTAAATGACCAACGGTATGGCATCTGCCACAAGTATAATCTCAATATTTAAATCTGGTTTTGACGTGACCGGATTTTCATTGATTGGCATATTTACTGGACAGAACACCGAAAACCAATTAAGAACCCTGTTACTTAAATTAGGGAACTGGTAACCTAAATTCCAATGGCTTCATATTCCAAGAAGTCCTAACACC
>JAHWFP010216312.1:6374-33705 GCA_023313725.1 Lithobius niger | reverse complement strand
AAAAAAATGGATTTCATCAATTTGGACCAAAAAGAGCTGATATCTACCCGAAAACAAAACTTGTTAAGAATTCCCGCCAAGCATTTCGGCAGTGTGAAGTCGTGATATCAAACGCCAAGCTCTTTCGCCAAGCTAATCCCACCGACTAACACTTCAGACATTAAACAAAATAGTTGAAAATTGCACATTAAGCAATTTTCATATATTTCATTTAACCTTCGAACTATTTACTCGATGGGAATTAGCTTGGCGAAAGAGCTTGGCGTTTGATATCACGACTTCACACGGGCGAAAAGCTTGGCAGGAATCCTTAACAAGTTTTGTTTTGGGGAAGATATTTATTTACAGCAATTTATGAATATTTATTTCCTGTTAAACACAGTAACATTTATTTATTTATTTATTGTATTATTTAATTTTTGGGATTCTACCACAGCTACTTTTATCATGGTTCAGATACTTTTCCGTTTTTATATTTTAACTGATATATCCAGGTGTTCCAACCAGCTGGTGCATCCGACAACGATTTCCAGATGTTTTAGAAGGAATTTAATGAGAGAAATAAACACTGCACTCTTGCATGCTGTCATCAAAAACTTAAAGTTACATTAAAGGGCAAAGAAGCTGATTTACACTGCTTTTACAATAATATGCCTTTTTTTAAAGTTTCTTAAATACAAAAAGAACAATTAAAATTCGTAACATACAACATTTTATACAACAAAAAGAAATAATTTTAGATTTACCAGTTTAAAGGCGCCTCTTCACCATTTCTAAAGCGTCCCCCATATTCAAAACACATCAGCCACGTTCCAGAGTTTCCTTCAACAAATAGGCTGTTGTGAGTCATGTGATCTCGATTTAGTTATGAAAATCGCGGCGCTGCTGAGAATAATGTTGTTCCATTTTTAATTTACCGCTATTTTCTTTATATTGCTCGAAGATTCGACGGTGCTGCATTTACGAGTTGAAAAGGTGAAAAATGCGCCTTTAATACCATTTCTTGCCACAAGATGCCTCCATTAGCAATGTGTGTTAACTGATTTAATTTGTATGCATATTATAGTAGCATTTGTTGTCACTAGATGTCGTTGTTAGCAAGGTGTGTTAACCAATTTAATTTGTACACATACTGGCTATTTAAAATTGTTTCCCCTAAAACTTTTTTCCAAAAAAGGCAAAAAAAAATAACATTTGAAAAAGGAACCCGTTATTTAAACTACTAGTGGCAACAAATGGTATTAAAATTGGTAACATTTCTCTCGAACTATTTTTTAATCTTCTTTACAACCGAAACGGCTGGGAAGATATATGGCAACGACTTTGTCCGTCTGTCGCCTTTTTCTGTGGTAGTCAAGTTGACTTAAAAAAAACACAACAAATTAAAACATCGTTGCTTACTTTTAGCTGATGGCTATCTCAACGTAACTCAATGAAATCATAACCTGTGGTCATCACATTTAACGACTGCAGGAAGACACGCAACCATAAAAAACAAACGGATTTCGGTAGCGACACACATTAGCTTCATTAAAAACACTGTCGACACCGTGTTGCATGAATGAATAGGCCTCATCAAAAACCCAATTCTCTGTTAGCTGTTACTTAGAAACTTAAAACGGCGGGTAAAATAATTTAGGCCTAAAAGCTGAAAATTAGGCCAAAATCTGGAAACGTGGCGTCTCGACACCATGTTGCATAAATGAATAGGCCTACTCTAGCACCCAATTCTCCGTTAGCTGCTATTTACAAAATTAAAACAACAGGTAAAAATTAGGCCTAACAGGTGACAATTATGCGTAAAATCTAAAACTATGCCTAATTAAAAGCTAACACACTTTTAACGGGCAGTTGTGATGGTTACTGATTTTAGATTATGTAACAGAGATCGCTGTTGCAGTACGTGAGAGAGGTATGCGCCTCAACATTTTCGTTGAAAAAGTAGTGGAAGTGTACCGAAGACTGGCTGCGACTAGGTAGTTACGGCGGCCACTTATTTTTTTTTTTTTTTTTGCCCATGTAGAATTATTTGGTCGAGCTAGCGTTTGTCGAATTCCTATACTCAAATCTGCCATAAAACAAGATTTTAACTAAAAGAAACCACCAGACTGCAGTTTTGTTTCTCCTCAGTCATAGATTTGACTCAATTTCTCATCATAAATAAAATTTATGTTCACATCTGTGTACTAACAGTTACGTAAACACGTATGAGAATAAACAGTTGTGTTTCAAACAGCCATACTTATCCGCCAAAAAATTATTGTCAACACAAACTGTGATAGCAGTAAGCACACGTACCTAAAAAGCTTGTGACGTACACACATATCAATAACCTAGTAACAACACGTGGTCCAAGAAACGAAATGGCCAACATTAATCCATTTTGGAGCTTCATTTTTGCAGTGCGGTGCTCCACCCACGCGTTATCTGTTCATGTTGGCAATGCACGTGCGATGACTCAACTAATCTAACGGCTTTGTGAGGAAAAGGAAATAGATCGCGTCTCTGGTATTTACTTCCTTTTTTGAAATCCACTTCCTCTAAAGCTTAGTTTGTATTTCGAATGAGAGTATTTCTAGAACGTAATATAGCCACTTCTGAACTAGCGGCAGGACAGTACGGTACCTAAAGAATGAACACCGGAAGTGAACTAGAGGGGCCTAGAAATACTTCTTCGTTGGAAACAGGACCGTTTCGTCGGATAATATTTTTTTTCAAATTACGTGCCTCGCTGGTGCTACCGCGCTCGCTCCGGCTACACATATAACATCAAAAATCGCAGCTAAAGATTCCTTCTATGATTAGTAATGCATCTTGAACTTCTCCAATGTTAAATTTTGAAAAATATTTTGATTCGGCGAAACTGGAATCCCCTTCGCCGAATTTTAATCGGGGCTTACTTTTCGGTGAAACGAGTAAACACCAAACAAATAAACCACTGCACAATACATTTTCGCGGACGTCTTTCTTTACCCTGAACTTTCCCCCGCAGGATATCCCTCAAAAAGAAAGCAGGCGTATCTCTTCCCCCGCCCCCCTCCCCATCTTTAGGTCGGACATTTTCTTCCCAGGAAGAAACTTATTAAAAAATGTTTAATTTTTCATTTAAAATTGCGTTGCGATGAAACGTTACTTATCTGGCTACGTAGTACGAGCGCGCGTGTACTGAGCAACTTCGTGTGATCGGGGCCCGCTGCCAGAATGAACCGTACTCGAGCACATATCTGGCAGCACGCAATCAGGACGCTTCGCGCAGAACTGCCGGAAACTCACAGCCGGAATACACGAAAATGAAATCTCCAGGTATGTGGTCGATGTTCTGTTTATTCTGCCTTTGCGCTCAATATACGATAGGCCAACTATCACTTTTAATGTAACGGTACACATTTAATGAAAATAAACAAATTGCTTTACAACAAGAGATTTGTTTTAGTTGTGGAAACAAAGTGTCCGGGGGGGGGGGGAGGAGAAATGTCCGATTACTGGAAACTCCCCCTCCCCCTACCTCACCACCACCGCCACACACACACACACACACACCATGGATGAACTGGTCCAGCTATGAGACCAGGCGCTGCTTGTTCAGTAAACCTATCTATCTATTCCTGGTAAACCTAAAAGCAGATATCAAGCACAACAGCAATTTCTGATTACCTAAAATACGATTTTGCTTATAAATCGCAATTGAATGAAATAATTTTCATAATTTTACTGAAGTACCGTACCGTAATTTATTTAAGTAATTTATTAAATACATTTACGTTATTTATTGAAGTAACTTAATCACATATGAATTGGATCGTGCGTGAAAATTGTTTGCAGGGCAGTAAAACTTAATTATTTAAACAAAGAAGAGATCACAAGGTAAATGGTAAACGAAGCGAGCAGTCTGCAGTTTGCTCTCTCATGCGTTTGTTGCAGAAGACGTGTATCCCGTCTATGTATTTTTTAGCATACTGGCTAATAAACGCTGATTTTCGTTCGCATCACTCACTCAATGAGCATCTCTCCTAACCCAGGCTCCATGAACGTGTATATGAAAATTTCCACTGGAAATAAAGAAATAAGTCTTCGTCACCGACCACGGCCCTGACCCGTCTCCAGAACCAATTGGTTCGTGTAAGCTTTTTTTTTTTTTGTTCTGTATATTGGATCGAACTTGTGTTAAATGCTCTTTTGGGCCTAACCTGTCTCCTAGGGTGGTCCTTATTTTTTTTATTTTTTCAAATTTCTGTTGGGACACCTGCTAAGTAGTTTCTAGTTGTAAAAATAATAATACCTGTTAAATCTTTTTCTAATCGTTTAATATTTACTGGTCGCTACCTAATATTAAATATTTCTCTTTTTTAGGTTTGCGCCAACTATGCCGCAAGAATTTGAAATAGTTTAAAACTAGACAGAAGGAGAAAAAACTAATATTTTGTTACATCTCAGTTTGTTTGGTTTTTGTGAAGACAAATTCATTCAAGACATCATGGCAAAACTTATCACTACGAAACGTAAAGAAATTTGGTTAATTGGACAACAAGCCAGTCAAATTCCCCAAAACAAGTCACCTACACAGCGAGAAGTAATGGCAAATTTTTTCCACCATCATTTAACTGCATTGAAGACTATTCGCGGAAATGCTTCTCGAACTGTGGAAAATGTGTTAGAAATATGGGCAAAGGCACGGATCCCAACACGCAAAAGACAACACATCATTGCCCTCGTACTTCGAAGGTTCGTGGGTGTTATTTTTTTTCACTGGATTATGGGTCGAACTTTGGTTAAATACTTTTCATAGAAGAGGTGGTGAATGGTTGTTGCAGATTTGAAATGTGTTCGTTGAGGCCATCAATTTTCGTGCAGTTTTTTTTTTTTTTTTGGTGGCAGCGTGCATTTTCATTTTATTACCCTCGTTATTGTTGTAGTGCCATGCCGCTGATCCTGATCCCGAGTAGCTGATTCCTCCATCAGTTAAAAGTCACGTTTTCAGTATGCCCTCAATATTATAAGATTTTTCCAGTCTCATCATATTGTTTGATCCGAAATTCTGCCCGAATTCTGCTCCGCCCGAATTGTGGTTATCGTGCCCAAAGGGTTTTATCATGCCGAGTGTAGGTAGAAGTCCTCCCTCCAGCAAAACTAAAACAATTAATATCTCCGTTCCTATTTAATATTTTTCCACCAAATTTGGCCAGATAGTAGAAAAGTATGGAAGGTATATTTCATACCAAAAATTAGGCAAGTCTGTGCAGGAGTAGAAGTAGGGAGCCACAGGTAAATTTGAAGACTGTTCACTTGTTGTTTTTCTTCTTGTTGTTCTGCCACAATTTCACAAGAAACTACTGCACCTATACCTAAAACCTGAAACATGATCTAAGCCAGAAATTTCCTTGGTCTTCATCCCCAAAGAAACCACTTTTCAATTGGTTGAGCCATTCCGGAGTTACAGGACCTTGAACGATCAGTTGTATTGGTTTACATTGTTTTAACCATTTTAATCAATCTGGTCGTTCAGGGCTCCCGAACCCCTAAACCACTTGAACAAAGAGAAAACGCCGCATAGAACGAACACATCTACAGAGCAATACCTGTAAAATGAGCTAAGAATTAGCTTCATGGGACAAACAGTTTGATCTGTACAGAGCGTAGCAGAAACGTGTCGTGCCAAGAATTGGTTTTGGTGTAAATTTACAGTAACGTTTATTCCAGTTTTTCTTCCACATTACTGCATGCCATAAAAAAAAGTACACGGATTATAAACAAAAACGTCAAATGTGTCGTAAAAAAAAGGGTTACCGTGTATGATTGAAGTTTCATTTTACTTGTTAATATGTACAGGTGTACACGGATAAAAATTATGATTTTGAATTGAAATAATCAAATATACAATTCAGAAAATTGCATGATTAACTGCTGTTGTGGTTTAACAATAATTCAATTGGTAAACCACAATAGCACTGATGTAATTTTCTGAACTGTACATTTGATTATTACAATTAAAAATCACAAATTTTATCTGTGTACATTGTACGTTTATAACTTGACAACCTACTGTAAAACAAGGTTTGGCATGAAACTGCACCTGAATTTTTTTAAACAAGTTCAAAAAAAATTTTAGTTGAGTAAAAATATTAATTGATAATTAATTGATAATTAATTGGTAATTAACACCCGTTTACTTATAACTGTTTTTGGTGGAGAGAATTGCTTAACTATTGTTTAACCATCCCCTACAGAAACAATTTAAAACTCCGCTACTGAAATTACGTGTTTACGAATTACTTGTCCCACTAACTCTAAGGCATGAAAATTAGGTATTTATGATCTTTACTTTGTCAGTATCTAACATTATTTGCTTGGAGGGGAAAAAAAGAGCCGCGACAGAAAAAGATAAGCAGTAGAAAAAGAGCATAACAATGACTAGAACAATGATGACAATGGACTTCAAACACTACCTTCCAATTCGGATAACAATTGACTACAATCTTACATCTACATTATAAGTCCAACTCTCATACTGCAGCAAAAACCACAGGGGCTAGTCGTCCGTTACTCGCGTGTCGCATGGATACACAGTACTATCAGGAGCGAATTATATACATGTCCTTTATATTTACACACAGTCTTATATTTATGCTACCCCTGGTACTATACATATAATGACATTTATCCCACAGCTGTGACGTCACGCTAACTCAACGCCATGCTAAATTTCCGTTGGTTAAATCCCGTTAACCAACACCGGAATTGTGCGTCATCGCAAAAAGTGTGGGTTATCAAGTTACCGCATACTTTTGCGGATAACCCACACTTTTGTCAATAACCCACACTTCTGACACTTCCGGATCACGCGACCGGGAACGCACACACTAACAACCAAAGACAGCGTGCAAAAAAAAAAAATAAAAGGAACGCAATAAAAACGTGCAAAACCAATTACTTAAAAGGAATGAAATCCCATCCCTGCAAACTCTTATAATCATAGCATGCCCGTAACTAAGCTATCCACTCCGCGTTAACTCTCCCCCCTCTCTCCACAAACTAAAATGCAATGACCTTCATTCATACCGATACCCTATTACCGTATTTTTAAAACAATTCTCAAATTACAAACACTCAAAATGAATTACATACCTTCCTAGAATGTCATTCTATCCCTGCGGTCTCTTATCGAAGTTCTATCCCGCCGAAAAGCTTCGGAAACACAAGCGAGCTGGCTAGCGTGAAATACGGCGAAACGACGATTCGTCTCCTTCCCATCCACTCCCCCCACAAACGGACGCAAAGGACTCGTCGGTCTACCAACCACTCCACCCTCCATAAAATAAAATGGAATGACCTTCATTCATATCGAGATATTTTCACAAAAAAAACAAACACGTTTTAATTAAATACGAGTTACCTCGACGTTCCAACCTTGGTTTAAAACAGTTATTAGCTAGAATCTCGCGGTTAACGGGTGCGATTATTGGCACTACTCGAGTACGCAAATGTCTCGGGCTGACACCCTCGAGCTTAACATACTCGAGCAGTGCCAATAATCGCACCCGTTGGTTAAAAACCGTTAACCGCTAGCTTCTAACCAATAAATATTACTAAACTCAGTATCTATGAGATGCACGAGCGACCAATGATAAGCCCCAGTGGCAAAAACGACAACAAGAACAACCCCTACAACGAAAATGGGCAAGCGTGTCAATTTTTTTCCCCAGAAGTTGAAACTGGTACATTGTTGCCTTGAAAAGAAGCTGAAATTGGCATATTTTTGCCTTGACTAACAATTTGCTCTACGCGTTCATCTCAGCTGCAAGTATTAAATGACATGCACGAAAGACAGTTACTCAGTGGCTTAGTGTTAACTGACGTCAATTATTGATTGCCGGTAATCGGCACTACAGTGGTTAAAATCGGAAATAGAAATACAAATAAAAATAGATATAAAATCGGAAATAGGACAATTTTCTTTAAGAGACTAGTTGAAGTTTGAGTCTCATAGGTGGTATTTGTGTTCACATAAATTGTAAAACTGACGTCATGCACGAAGGACAGTTATTCTTCACATGGTACGGATTGCTGAAGCTAAAGCGATAAACTGGGAGTGGAGAGGGAGGGGGACCTCAACGAAAAACGCCCGTACGTGGGGCAGTGCGTCTGTTAGCTCTCTAGTGGCATTCTAATGATATAATAACTACAGAGATTAGGAGGGCGGGGGGGGGGGGCAATGTGTCTGTTACCATTTTTAACTCTTGTTGAGCCTTTGGCTTTCCGTCTTCAAGCTGTTACCATTAAGCATTAACTGAACCTAAAACGCACATTTTTGGGGGTTGTTTGGGTTGTTTTTACAAAATCTAGACAAAGGAGCAGAGTCAGGAGGAAGGGGATGCTGAGGAACAGAGCAGGGAGATGGTGGGAGGAAAGGGGGAGGGGAGAGAGGAGGAAAAGGAGAGTATTACAGGAAGATAAATTGCCTGCCGCAGTCAACATTCAGGTCACCACGACCGAAAACTGGGAAACAACCACGGGCATAGCTAGTACGATATAAAGATGTATTTATATCGTAGACGCTGGCATTAGAGCCGAGTACAATAATTTAAAAGTTGGTTGAATAACCAATCATTGCATGAGCGATCATTGTTGCGGGCTTATCGCTTTTTATACGCAGGAACTACAGTAATCGACGGGCGGTGGTGAATTTTTTGGGAAAAATCAACCAGGTTTCGAAAGCACCGTCATCGCACAAGCAATGTTGGCAGAACTCACTCGACGTCGTTGGTTATTCTATGCGTATAACACTGTAATTCGGAGAGGGTGGTGGGAAGGATACCATAATAATAAAAAGAAAATAGGAGGCAAACTATTATGAAAAAAAAAAACAGAAGACACAGCAAAAGAAGGTTGAATTGGGTGCAAAATATACAGGTGGTCCACAAAAAACTGACCACCCAAAATTTTTTAAGTCTAACTTTTTTAATTAGCACCCCTCAAAACCAGAAGAGCGCAAATCAAATCTAATGAAATACGAAGATTTGGACTTAGAAAAGGTAAAAAAAAAAAAAACTGACGACCCAAAATTTTTAGTCCAACATTTCTAGTTAGCACCCCTCAAAACCGGGACAGGACAGAAATCAAAGTTAATGAAACGGGAAGATTTCTGTCTTCACCTGGTTTTGAAGGGTGCTAACTAGAAATGTTGGAGTTAGGTTAAAAAGGGGCAATTTTTTTTTTAGGGAATACAAACTCAAATTGGGTTATCTGACCCAAGATGATGAGAGGCACAATTTAGCTGGAGAAATCCAAGTGGAATACCCAGGATCTTAAACATGCCACAATTGACATGAACACGTGGCACCACAGGGCCCTTCTCCTCCCGACAAGGAGCCATGTCAGTTGTCACTTTTAAAAAACAATTGGCTTCAAACAATGCATTCAACGGGTTAATTCACAAACAATTGTATGGATCACAACAAGGGAAATTACTTGAAAATACAGATGCCGTATCACAAGGAATGTAGATTTCAAAGAAGTCTTGACAAGTAAGAAAATACAGATGCAGTATTCACACAAAAAAATGCTGTTTTCAGAGAAGTATTAACAAAGCAAATGTGTGTCTTACAATATTTGTCAGGACAATTAAGGGGATTTTGGAGGATTCTGGGCATAGGAGGGGAAAAGACTTGTTGTACGCTTAGATTTCAAAGAAAGGATATTTACCGTTCCAATATCTTTCCAAATTTTCGATAGTCTGGTTTTTCTGGAGTTGGAGGGGCTCAGAATGACCATCTTCATCAGGCTACCACATCACCACTCACTTCGTCGTGATCGTTCGTCTGCTATTTGAATGCGACGCGGGGCCATAGCCTCCGTAACATGCAGGCCAGTATACCACTAACTCCGCAGCAACTTATTTAAACTCGCCTCACAGCGTTTGGGTTTGAAGGTCCCTGGATATTCATCTTCACAGCCTTCTCTTGGCTGTGGTGGGAATAGCCAGGGATTCTAGGCATCTCAGATGCACATCATTGTTAAGAGTTGGACTTGAGGAGCGTTGCAGTGCCTTCCCAGTTGATTCGGTGTAGAGTTTCTTTGTGGTGGACTGCTATGCCATTCGTTAGAACTTCATTCCTGGTGTCCGCCGTGTGCTGCTTGACCCTTGTGCGTATTCCTTTTGTCTCTCCCACATAAACAGCATCATAGTCTCCACATGGAACTCTGTAAATGCCTTCACGGTGTTCTTAATGTGCTTCAGGGCTTCATCTTCTTGCTCACTGGCTTCACTTCTTTTTCTTGTTTTGGCATCAGGATAGGCATGCTTTTATATCAGGTGATCCTTCAGGGCCATTGTGTTCTTGACATGTACTCAAATTTTCATAGTAAGCTATGTGACATTTTTAGAAAAGACTTGCGTTGGTCTCCATTTTGCAATGCCGCGTAGTTAGTGGAGCCCGTAATTCTCCGTGTACCCGAACTTGGTTCGGGTTCTCCACTAGTTTGAAAGAAACATGGACTGTTTAATTCATTTCTATCACCAACAATTACGAAACTTTGGACAATTAACAATGCTGTCACCAGTGGTGTCGGGGAAAGTGGGGTAGGAGAGGGGTTGTGGCTAATCCAAGGAAGCATCCCCCCTACAAGTGGAAAAAAAAGTACCACAAGTTGTCATGTCATGGGTTTTTTAATGAACTCAAGACTATGTGAAAAAAGTAATCTCCGTGCCAGATGTGGCATTGATTGCCATAAAATGATCCAGCTGCTGATGGCTTACATGTTTTTTTTTTGTATCCGTTCCTTTTGAGCATCAAGTTTTTTAAGGCTTACACCCATGATTTAAACGCTTAAGCGTTTTTTAATACTAATAGATAATATTGGCAAAGACCTTGCCAGTAAGTAGCGGGTAGGGCAGTGTGAGCTACTATCAAGCTCCTTAGAAGTTACGGTAGTTACTCTAACCTATAATTTGACCCCCTTACCACAACTGAAAGTTTCACAGTTTGATTCTCTGGGTTTTCTTCGCTCCTTAATGTATCTTTCTGCTTCTAAGCCGTCCAATAAGTGGACATTTGGATTACTCTCGCATACTTAGTTATAAACCCTTCCCCAATATGCAATATATGCAGATAGTGTCAGTAATAATACTAAATTGGTGTCAGTAATAATACTAAATTGTACTTCTCACTCCACGAGTCCAAGCATAGCCACATCTGCTTCCTGGCACCAGTCTACTTGTTCTCCGGGAATGGCCTGTTGGGAAATAAATAAGAACACAACTGAATGTTTTGAAGCCTACTTTTTGACTGACTACAAATATCTAAAGTTGTGTCATAGTTCTTGCTTGCGTGAAGTTTAGTTCTGTAATTTGTTCTCTGTTCTCTTTTGACTGCAGAACCATGCATTTGCTTTTTTAGAAGATATTACCATATTACCACTGCACGATTTTCTGTAATATTGTTCATGGTCAGCTGTGTCTCACGATATCTCGACTAACTAGTTATAGAGAAAACTAAATTATACTGAACTAAAACTAAACTAAAACTTAATTACACCAAATTATTGAGAAACTCCAGTTTTTTAGAACTTGTTCCAGCTTTTGCCAGCCACCATTCAAAACATTTTTTCCGTACCAAAAAATTCAAAAGCGTCATCGCATGGGCTGCACCAACTAGCAATGCTTTGGAGTGACAATATTCAGTTGCATGAATTGGCCTCTGAACCTGAAAGTGAGACCTGAAGCTACTATTCCAGTCAACATCTTGACACGCAGTGGAATGTGACTAACACATGGCAATTCCCACGTCCTATAGACATGGAAGCAATGGGGTAAGATGGCCTGATGGTTACCACGTATGCCAGACTATCAGACATATGTGACTATCACATATGTCAGAGGTCCTGGGTTCGTGCCTGACTTTATCCACCATACACATTTTCGAGAAGAGAAGGGACCTGTGATGCCTCGTGCTCAGGTCCAGTGTGGCACATGAAATACCGTAGAAATTTTCAACCATAATTACCTAGAAAAATTATCACAATCCTTCTGGCGTCGTAGCTTAAGAGTGAGTCCATCAAACTTCCAAAGACTTGGAATCATTAGATGAATTCCTGCTGTTATACGCGATATTCCCTTACAATGCTGAATGGGTTTAGCAAAACTACACGTCATTAATTATCACACACTTATAAAATATTTTACTATTTATTGTAAATAATTTTTTTTTATTATAAAACCTTTTTTTCTACACGATCGTAAATTTAAACAAGGACAAAATTACTTCTTCAGCCGTGTTTTCCTTCGTTTCTTGTACGTTTGAAAGAATTCATTGAAGAGTTCTCTGTTGCTGTGAGGTAAGTTGGACTGTAGCAATGCTATCGAGTAAGCATCACACATTGAAAGAATGCTAAACATTCCAGTTGACAATGTTTCCTGCAATAAGATAAATACCAGATTTTAAACATAAATAATACATGCAATAATTCTCTCATCTGACGTAGCAAAGCCTTCTGAAAAGCCAATTAGTTATCGGTAGAGCAAAAAATTTCCAACAGCAAAATCACTATGTTATTTAAAAGACTTGATTATGAACATGTAAAACCAACGTCACATGCAACTACTAATTTTACCTTGCTTCCTTAAATATTAATGGTTACGGAGTTTATATTTTTGTGATTTGAAAACCTTAATTCGATGACCACTGTTCATTATTTTTGACAAATAAACGCATTTACAACACGGAAAGTCAAATGGAAAATACGGAATACACAATTTTAAAGCTAAACGTGAAAATAGAACTGTTCATAAGCTGAAAATGTGGAAAATTCCTTTGCACAACGTTGACCAACGATGATCAATGATGACCAACGATGATCCTCCGAAAAAATCTGCCCGCCGCTGCCGAAACCGACACTATGACACTAATTGAGAACTAATGGATTCATTGGGGACAGGTTTGAGGGATGGCAGGAGTGACTCATACAGCAAGTATGCATGGCCTAATGGTGCGTGACGACACATGCGCGTTAGTATCTTGTCATTGTGCGTCCGCGACTGCTGGTCGTGTTTTGCTTCTCTCCGGACCTGTGCTTGCTTTTTGCTGCCTTTGAGTTCTTTGCATTTATTTTAATTTATTTTAACCTTAAATGGAAAAAAGAAGTAAGAACACCAGCCAGCGAGGCAGACCACTCAGACGGAAGGCTCCAGCGAATACTCTTGATCCGGAGTGTCCAGCGAATTAAACAATACAGGACATTCGCGCCAAGTTAGCCAGGAAGGGAATTAAAGCGCCCGCATCGTTCAAGCGCAGTGTGTTGCTGCAACTCCTCACTGAGAATACTGAAGAACCAGAAAATCAAGTGAGTTTAGAAGACGATGACGATCGCCCACAGCAGTTGGCCATCAACCAAGCGAATAACGAAGTTTCAGCTTCACCACCACGGCAGCAATTTTTGGACATCGCCATCACGTCTAATAACTCCAATCCAATCCAACCTTCCAGCGATTCTTCTGAATTGGTCCGTATTCGCAACGAATTCGAGGCGTTGAAAGACAAACTCGAAACATTACAACAGCGCGACGCCCAGTTGAATCACGGCGGCGATGTGTCTCGTGAGAGCAATTTCCAATATGGCCGCCCTACTGAACTGCTCGTTCTTGACAGCCACATGGCGCGCGCAGCGCCAAGCATAGCGGAGCGGCGGCAACCAGACACTCACCGGCTCAAAACTTTCACGCTAGCTTCCGCCTTTCACCGTCCGCCGCAGATTTTTCAAGGAAGAGCCAACAAAACGGCGATGTTTACCCGCACGACAGCTGGTTTTGGATCGGGTATTTCTGCGGACTCGATCGCCCACGTGGATTCGGTTAGCACGCAATTGAAGAGAGACATTATTGAAGGTAAAGACATAAAGTTGATTTTGCTTCTCCTACCACAAACTCAAGCTGCTATGCCGAGTGCAGTAAGATCGCTGCTCACGTCAGACGGTATCGTTATTAATCTTAAGGAAAGTGATGCGCGACTGCAGCGGCCTTTAACTATTGATGAATTTGCCCTGGCTTTTAACGTATTTAAATCTGTGATGTGCGACGCCTTCCCACACCGTCACAAGGAATTTGACCTTTACTTGCGCCACATTTTAGAAATGGCTAGAAGATTCGGTGGAAACTCGTTCTACCAGTTAGGTACCACCAGTCTTTTTCCGCAAGAGCGGTTGCTTATCCTGCAGCAGTCCAACATCTGCGTCGATTAGAGCATAATCGATGGTGTTATTTTCAATCTTATATTCGCTGGCCATAAAGTTCTGGCGTGTTCCGTTTGTAATAGTGTGGCTCATGCTGCAGCTCTCTGTCCCTTGTTGTCCCAGCCCTCGGCAGCTCAACTGGCGAATAGATTACAACATGGTGCACGGCCATTCCCGTCCAAGGACAGTGCTAGTACTTCTGAGAAGACAAGATAAGCAGGGACGACGTAGAGTATTTGTTGGTGGGACCGAAGTCTGCAATAACTTCAATACAGAGAGAGGCTGCACGCGCCACAACTGTTCCTTTGCCCACATCTGCTCCTCATGCAAGGGACCACATGCTGCAGTGGCATGCCAACCAACTTCAGCAGCTAGCAAGGAAAAGGCCTGACTATTGACGAACTGTGCGGCTACAACGCCAATTGACGTAGATGCGTTGGAAGCTGAACTTTCTAGGCATCCTGACAGGTTAGCAGTTGACTCTTTGCTTCTTGGGTTGCGCCAGGGCTTTCACACTGGTGTTGAAACACTGCCACCTATTCCCTTCGAATGTGGTAATTTACGATCCGCATGTGCAGAACCTGTTGTGAAGGCCTTGATTGCTACCGAGGTGGAGAAGGGTTATGTAATCGGCCCTTTTAAAGCACCGCCATTCCCTACCTATCGTATAAACCCAATTGGTGTTGCAACAGGGAAGTACTCTGGCAAGAAGCGGCTGATTGTTGACCTTTCTTCCCCACATGACGACCCAACTCACCCAAGCATCAATGAGTTGATAGATAAACGCAAGTGTTCTCTGTCCTATACTCGCGTGGATGACGCGATTCGTATCGTGTCGGCTGTTGGTAATAACGCACTGTTGTGTAAGGTTGATATAACTAATGCTTTCAAGCTGCTGCCAATTTGCCCCGAGCTTTGGCATTTGCATGGAATTAAATGGGATGGGATGCATTATTTTTTGGTCAGGCTTGCTTTTGGTTCCCGTTCCAGTCCAAAAATTTTCGAAAAATTGGCAGCAGCTTTGTGTTGGATTTTGCAAACCAATTATCTTGTAAAAAATCTGTTGCATTTGCTCGATGATTTTTTAACTATTGATTCCTTGGAGGACGATGCTTGCCGTACCATGGCATTGCTGACGTTTGTTTTTCATAAGCTGCGCATTCCTTTATCACCTTCCAAGACCATTGGACCGGTAACAGCCTTGGAGTTCCTTGGTGTAATCATCGATGCAGGCAAGTTAGAGGCACGCCTGCCAGAGGATAAACGAATTAGGATCGGAGATCTTTTAATGAAGTTCAGCAGGAAGAAATGCACTAAACGTGAACTGCTGAGTCTGCTAGGCCACCTGAATTTTGCGTCTAGCATCATCCCAGCAGGGCGTTCCTTCGTGGCTCATCTTCTGGGGCTCGCAAATTCGGTTCGGGAGCTGTTTCATTTGGTCACACTTTCTAACGACTGTCGTCGTGAACTGCTGTTTTGGGGAAGCCTCATCTGTGGTTGGAATGGAGTGTCCATCTTTCGGGTTGGCGACTTCTGCTGTTCATGCGAACTGGGTATTTTCATCGCTCATGACTTCAATGGTGGTTTTCGCTGCTCGTTCGGCGAACTTTTCTGCGAAGGCCAATGGCCGGTAGAATTTCAGCAAGATACCGTTTTACAGCATGTCCCCGCATGTCGTGAGCTTTATTGCATCGTCATTTGTGCTTTGTTGTGGGGCAGCAGTTGGAGTAGGAAGAAAATTATTTTTCATTGCAGCAATACTGCAGTGCTCCAGGGGTTAAAGAAGGCCAGGTCTCCTATACCACCCTTAATGCTGCTTCTGAGGCGTTTGACTTGGTGCACTCTGCATGGCGGCTTTTCTGTGGTAGGACATGAACTGTTTCCTTCAAATGAAGCGAATTTTTTGCATTTTCAGATGTACCAGCGCCAATGCCGACCTGTAGCCGCTCAGCACCGACTAAAATGACCTGCTTACCCGCAAGTTGTGATAGTTTGATTGCGTCCGTGGACGAACTGCTTCTTAATTCTATTGCTCCATGTACGAGGAAAGCTTACGATACTGGTGTTAGAGTATATTCGTCCTTCTTAATTTTGCACGGTTTAAGGGGCCAATCTGTCCTTGCCCCGGTATCAGAGAAACTACTGATGCTGTTCGTAACTTTCTGCCACCGGGTCAAAGGGCTACAGCATGGAACTATTAAACTCTACCTTTGCGGACTGAGATTTTCGTACATTCGGTCAGGATGTTCAAATCCACTCTGCGACGTGACAGGCGTGCCCTATCCAGGGCTTACTTCTGTGTTAAGGGCAGTGAAACGGGCAGTCAAGCCATCATGCCGGCCGCGTCTGCCGGTAACGGCGGGCCTCTTGCAATGCTTAGTTTTGATGTTATGGAATGGAGTTTTTTCACCATATGTTGACCTCTTATTGGAGACGGCCTGTATCACGGCCTTCTTCAGTTTTCTGCGCTGCGGCGTGTTTACTGTCAACACTCAGTTCAACCAGAGTTGCAACTGAACTTTTAGCTGTGTGAATATTTCTCTGGATTTGTCGGAAGCATCGGTTCGCCTGCAAGCATCAAAGACAGACCCATACCGTCATCAGGGGAGTCATCATCAGGTTTTTCAAGACTAGTGCATCTGTCTGCCCAGTACAGGCACTCCATACTTTTGAACAGCTGCGCCTGCGTGTGGGTGTTAAGCCTACTGATCCGTTTTTCGTCGAGGACAGTGGCCAAGCCTTGACAAGAGCCTTCTTTATCAGAAAGGTTAAAGCCCTGTTTACCAGAATGGGACTGAATGAAGCCTTGTACAACGGTCATTTGTTCTGGATTGGAGCTGCGACCGCAGCAGCCAAGGCCAATGTAGCAGACCACCTAATTCAGACATTAGGCAGGTGGTCGTCCAATTGCTACACTCGTTACATTCGTACCTCGAGTGCAACTCTTCGCGACGCGCATATCAAGATGGCCTACGTCAAGGACGCAGACCTCGTTCATCTTCAACGCGCAGTGCTTCTGTGATTTTGTTGCTCATTGGCTGGTGTGATTTCGATACTGCAGCAGTTGTGCCTTGTGTCCCTAGTGCTTCGGGGATTATGGTCTTGGACCATAATTCATTCAGTGCAAAGGTTTTCTTCATGCCTTTTTCGCGTGTGCTGCAGTGCCTGTTATATAGTTTAATACAGCAGTTGGCTTAGTGCTTCATGAGGCTTGTAGGAATCCCATGGTTCGCCTTCGATACAGCAGTAGTGGTTCCGTTGGCACTTTTGACATGTTATTTGTCTTAGGCCGCTGTGCCTTTCGATTTACTTGTGCTTCTGGTCCTTTTTATGTGCCGTGCGGACCCCATTTTCTTAGAGTAGGCCTATGCTTTTTTTATCTTTTTTGTTGTTGATTGTTTTTGCTATAGCCTACATGCTGAATCTGCCGATGTGCCTGGTATCCGGTTTGTATCACTGTCTGTTGGATTGTTCTTTTTTCTGGCAATCGTCAGGTTATTCTGGATGCCGGGTTACGGTAGATTTGGCATGTTGCTTTTTACCCCTTTTTTTTTTATATATATGTTTTTATTTTATATTTTTGCCATTTTTCTTCGTTGGCTTCCTCTGTTTCATGCCTTTTTTTTTTTTTTTTCTCTCTCCGTTTTCTTGGGGGCCCTCACTCGTTGGCCTCGTTCGGAGCTCCGAGGTTATCAACCTGCCGCGCAGTTGCAGGGCCCCCGGCCGGCCCCCAAGCACCCATTCGGCTGCGCCAGTCTGAGGTGGTATCGTGAGCAGGTTAGCCGCGCTGCCTCTCACGCAACCCGCCTACGACTTGGACTGGGGCAGTCTACCGGGTGGGCCGTTGTGGGCTAATCTGGCCTGGAGCACTTCGGGAGGGGCACCCCTAGGCCATGTTAATTTTATTTCAGGTAATTACTGAGTTGTATGTGTATCTTTGATGACTATTAAAAAGTCTTTTGAACCATTCAGTGCCCCGTGTCTTAC
Source organism: Lithobius niger (assembly GCA_023313725.1). Classification (NCBI taxonomy): domain Eukaryota; kingdom Metazoa; phylum Arthropoda; class Chilopoda; order Lithobiomorpha; family Lithobiidae; genus Lithobius; species Lithobius niger. Next base: position 15,498 of record JAHWFP010216312.1, on the reverse strand, counting down.
TCGTGCCATCACTTAAATTGAGAACTAATGGATACATTGGGGACAGGTTTGAGGGACGGCAGGAGTGACTCATACAGCAAGTATGCATGGCCTAATGGTGCGTGACGACGCATGCGCGTTAGTATCTTGTCACTGTGCGTCCGCAACTTCTGGTTGTGTTTTGCTTCTCTCCGGACCTGTGCTTGCTTTTTGCTGCCTTTGAGTTCTTTGCATTTATTTTAACCCCTCCCACCCACCCAGGCAGGCTGCGCCGTTGGGACGCGTGGTTCCGGAGGGGAGGGGGTGCTGCTGCCTACGAGCTCCGGGGTTCTCAACCTGCCGCGCAGTTTCAGGGCCCCCGGCCGGCCCCCAAGCAGCCATTCGGCTGCGCTAGTCTGAGGTGGTATCGTGAGCAGGTTAGCCGCGCTGCCTCTCACGCAACCGCCTACGACCTGTACTGGGGCAGGCTACCGGGTGGGCCGCTGTGGGCTAATCTGGCCAGGAGCACTTCGGGAAGGGCACCCCTAGGCCGTGTTAATTTTATTTTAGGCAATTACTGAGTTGTATGTGTATCTTTGATGACTATTAAAAAGTCTTTTGAACCATTCAGTGCCCCGTGTCTTACTCGTGCCATCACTTAAACCAGCAGTATACAGACGATCACCACTCCCCAAAGGCGACGAAGAGCATTGTTGCCGCTCACTTGTACCCAACACAAACTCATTGTCATGCCCTGGCGATGCCCTTCTGTCATCCAGTACTGACAGAATCGATCAAATCCCTACGCCTGACTTTTTGGGACTGGTGATCTATGCGTGCCACATAGCACACCAGGTTGCCGACCGTTGGCCATGGCAATGAACTTTTTCTTCTTAGTGCACCAGGTTTCACGAACATGGCCTTGGTGACAAACATTGTTCTCGTTCTGTGTCAGGTTGCCCGAACCATGATGACAAGGAATGAGTGCCAGGCTTCGTACGTTACGTGAACCAACCATGTTCTGGGCAACCATGTTCTTTATGCCTTTTTCGCGTGTGCTGCAGTGCCTGTTATATAGTTTAATACAGCAGTTGGTTTAGTGCTTCATGAGGCTTGTAGGAATCCCATGGTTCGCCTTCGATACAGCAGTAGTCGTTCCGTTGGCACTTTTGACATGTTATTTGTCTTAGGCCGCTGTGCCTTTCGATTTACTTGTGCTTCTGGTCCTTTTTATGTGCCGTGCGGACCCCATTTTCTTAGAGTAAGCCTATGCATATGCCTTGCTTGCCTCCATATCCATCTTTTCGTTGTTTCTTTCTTTGTTCTTTTCTTCGTCCTTCTCTTTGTGCCCTATAGACAACCACTTGACCTTGGACCCGGGCAGTTGCGTAGAATCAATCGAGCACTCTTCAACCACAGCGCTGGTCACCTCCGCTAGCAACGGGACGTAGAGCGATAAAGCCGCCATCTCAGATTTGCCTACACTGCAGACAGGCTTATCGAAACTTTTGTAAATAATTCTGGGAGCGAATGCTTTATTCATGAAATTGAAAGGTCATACTCTCCCGAAGGTTTGTGAATAACCGATTAAAAAATCCACCGGTGAGTGTTGCACCGAGCAACAAACCAACGAATCTAATAGAACTGGTAATTTCTCACCTTGACTAGAAACGGGAGTGGTAAGGGGGTTAGGATTAAGATTAGGTTCACAAATATGCTTACCATACCTGGGGAATAAATTTTGCCCTTCGGTCAATCCGCCGAAACCAAAATTTGACCCAGATTATGCAAAAAATATCAATAGAAAATATCATCAAAATGTGTATGACAAATAGCATACGGATTCCAGAAAAAAAATCACAATTACGACACTACCTACACGCTGGATGAAGATCTCCTGGTTTTTTAGGTGCATACATGAAATCACATCTTCTAAATTAACATCAGTTGGGGTTTGGGACATTGTGAAATGACTTTGAACAGAGCACTAAAAACAGTGACTAAGCAGGCCGATGCCCAAGCGAACTAAGACATTACGCAAAACCAAAAATCGTCACTAAGTCACTTACGCAAAACCAAAAATCGTCAAAGTTCTACTACTCAAACTTACAAATCTTAGACTATCTCTACTGATAGAAAATCATAACTTACACAATAATCATGACCACTGCTAGGTGGCGTCCCGCTCCAGCTACTAGTCACAGTTTGTTTTGGGACAAGACTGAAACAGTCGCTGCCAGATCGTTCCGACAATGAACAAAGGATTGAAGATCGCTTCTTGCCCAGGAAGAACGGGATTGAAGTGTGGAAGACGGTTAAATAAGCGGGATCCACACGACTTATGCAGAAATTGTAGAGTGTGAAACTTTTCAACTTACAAACGTGATGAACATTGCACGAAGATGGATCCAAAGATCTTTCTCGAGATCGAGACTACACGAGGTGAATCTGCCAAACGTAGCGATCGGCGAAAACGGGCCCGTGATATCGCTATTCTGGGTGGAAATTCGAATTCAAATAAGCAGTTAGACCTTTTAATGGATTCAGGTGACGATTCTGCGGCTTCGTCTCTGGATCAACAGGACGATTCACGCGCGAACGCATCCATTGTGATCACCCAGTCCGGGACTGCAGAGAACCCCCCCCCCCCCCTTCAGTGTTGGACATCACCGCCATGGTGGCACAGTGCATCGCAGCGGAGGTTGGCAGAAACGAAGCTCGTAAGAGAGAAGAACTAAGGACAGCTGAAGAAAAGCTTACTCTCACAACTCATTAAACCAATTCGGTCACGTTCGCGAAGTATTTGAAGGTGCCGAGCTCCAAAGAAGTCTTGTCAACACCGACGACGAGTGTTACACCGCCAGTCCGGACTGCCGATCCCGGGACTAAGATACGCTCGCCCTGCCAGGCTCACTACGTCATGCGGACAATGAGGGCATGATATAGACGAGTTATCACCTAAACGTAGAAAAACAAATGTTATGCACGAGACGGTTGTGGAGAGCACTCCATTAATCACCGACCAGTCGTCGTTGGGGACCGGCCGGACTCAATCCGGACTGGAACCCTAAGCATTAACATGCAGACTGAACAGCTACGGGAGTGGTCAGGGATGGTCGGACTCGTTTGCGTCTCAGTCCAGGGCTGCTGCCTACAGCAGAGGACAGCTGGACTCTGGGCGAGCTTCCAGTTCGGGACTCGACCGGACATTGTAAATCAAGCGGCTACCTTGGAGCCAAACGTGCCTTGGGGTTTGCCGAAGTCTTGGGACAGCCAGTGGGTCACTGACGGGGGCCAGTGGGCTTGGCCTAATTCTATAGTTGGCAGCAACATTAACAGAGTAATGTACCCAGTTTTCACGGGTCAACAGTGACGGGCGGACCCCCCCACCCCCAGTACTAAGTGATGCATGGACACACCCACTCAACACCAACAGTGGGGCAGCTTCCAGTGCAGTGCAAATCAGTGTCGCGGCCACCGCGTCAACCTGTACTCCAGGAATAAGTAATAACCAGCCTAATTCTAACGTTCCACCAGATTAGAACAACCCTAGTGAACAAGGTGACAGGGCAGACACTGTGGTGGGTAGACGAGCTTTACCGTTCATTGCCCACTACATTTTGCCCAATAATCGAAAGCCACAGTGGGGGAACCCCCGGAAGCCATAGTGGGGGAACCACCTGCGACCTCCTTTGCTAACCAGGACCGAATCGCAAAGGTCGCTTGTCATTTGCCGCAATACCAGGTGCTTTTTTTCGCCAACTTCTGGTGAACAGGGGCACACTTCGGGATAAGGGAAAAGTACTTTCGGCGGTGGCCCCTCCCCCGCCACCGGACTTAACTAAGGGAAATTTCTTCTTTTCGGTGGGTAATGCAGGAGCCCCTAGGACGACGTGTTACCAGACTTATGACGAGACGGACTACGTGCCCGTAGAGAGTAGAATGGAAATGGGATCTGTTCTCCCGCATCCATCGTGGATCGAGGTGGCCATCTCCCAGTTCGAAGAAGACGAGAAATTGATTTGTGCAAGTCTACGGGCCAATTCTAAGGCCGACATGGCCTATACGGCGGCGACCGCAAAGTCAAAAGAGTTTTTAGCGGTGGATCCAGAGAGTCGTGATGTGTCCGAAATCGACAGTGCAGTGAAACTTATGAGGAAAGCGTCCGAGTTCCACACCGACGCTATCAATTGGGGAACATGGTCGCTGTTCAACTCGGTATTACACAGACGAGACTTGGCGAGGGACTTGGCCAGGATCATCGGGCAGATAGACTCATGTGTGGCCTTAATCCCGCAAGGAGTGTGGAGGGTGAGACCATTATATTGGTTGAGAAAAATGGAGTGGGGAGTCCGGTGATCATGGGACGACCATGTGTCTCTGGACAGAGTCCCAATTGTAGAAATAGCGTGGTACACATGCCGCGCCAACTTGGAACAAGGAGTCCCGATTCACCTCACGGCGTCGGACTGGCTTCTGCTAACGGATGCGTCCTCCTCGGGATGGGGCGCAACCATGGGGGAAGAACAGTTGGCCGGAGTGTGGTCATCGGCGGAAGCAAAGTTCCACGTCAATGCACTGGAGCTACAAGCCGTCTATTTTGCACTGTCAGTGGGCACACAAGTTGAGGAAGGCGACTGTCACAGTCCTTTCCGACAACACGACAGCGGTGTCTTACCTGCGGAGGGGGGGAGGTATGCACTCCTTCTCCCTTTACCAAGAAATGAACCTAATCTTCAAGGCGTGTGTGAAATTCGCCATTACATCAGTGCCAAGGCATATTGCGAGCAGCCTAAATATGCTTGCGGACAAGTTGTCAAGGGGAGGGGACACACCGACAACGGAGTGGAAGCTCCATCCAAATGTGTGCAAGACTGTTCGACAGATGGGGCACACCAACGCTGAACTTATTTGCAACCAGGGCGAATACCAAGTTACCCCTGTTTGTGTCCCTGTATCCGGACTCGAAAGCAGTGGTGACAGACAGCCTGAGCTAGGACAACATATTCGGCTACGAGTTCCCACCATTCAAGATCCTTCAACAAGTGTTGAACGAACAAACTGAAGTGCTCGACAGGGTCGCTAATTCTGATCGCACCATGGTTGGAGGCAGCTCCATGGTTCGTGGATCTGTGGAATCTGAAGATGGAGCACTCGATCAGGTTTCCACCAACCGAGGGTATCCTCTCGCAGCACCAGGGCAGGACTCTCCACACAAATCTGGGGATCCTGCACCTTCACGCCTGGAAGTTGTGAAAGGAGAGCAAGGACGAACCGGTTATTCCAGAGCTGTTGGTGATGTGGTGGTTGAATGTCAAAGCTCGTCGAAGAATGTCTACGAGGGCAAATGGAAGGGGTGGACGGAATGGTGTGGATCCAAGGGGATCGACCCACTCCATCCGTCCCCGTAAGAGCTATGCGAGTTCTTAACTTCATTATTCAATGAAGGTTTGACAGTGAGCACCATTAAAGGCTACAGAGCTGCTATCAACTCCGTACAGCGAACAGCCCGACCATGTCAAGCTTGATCCAATTGTGTTGTACCCTGCGACCTAGGAAAAGGAAATTATGCCAAAGATGGGATTTGCCCACAGTGCTTCTATACCTTGCGAGCCCAACGTTTGAGCCCTTAGGGACCGCGACGCTTGAGAACTTGACTATCAAGACTGTATTTATGTTTGCTGTCGCCATGGCAGCACGCCAAGGAGAACTTGTGGCGCTTGCCAGAGGAACAGACTTTCTCAGGGCGACCAATTCCTGGTCTAAAATGACCTTCTTGCCTCATCTAAAATTCAAAGCGAAGACCCTACGTGCGAACGAAACGCCGATCTAAAATTCAGAGCGAAGACCCTAAGTGCGGACGAAACGCTGTCACCTATCGTGGTAACAGCATTAGCCACAACACTCGAGCCGGGCTCACTGGACAGGCTTCACTCTCCGGTCAGGGCATTGAGATTTTACCTTGCCAGGACGAAAGACGTGGAGGAGGGTAAACGTGGGGGAACTCAAAGACGGTACCTTGTACACCATTATTCATAAAGTTATCTTCTAACAGAGACTAACCCACGAGTGAACCGGCGTCAACGGGCGCCATCAGCAAATGGATTTATCAAGCTATCGAGGGGTCACACCAACCAGGGGTGGGTGATCCCTTGAAACGCATCAACGCAGACAAAGTGCGAGCTATGGCGACTTTATTGGCCTGGGCGACAGGTGCCACAATCGCAGAAGTTCTGGAGGGCGAACGATGGAGGAGCAGAAACACCTTCATCGCACACTACCTCCGAGGTGAACAGCAGCAACAGCAGCTTGAAGACTGCTGGTTCATGGCTGCTGGTAAAGTAATAAAGAAGTAGTACAAGGGTAAGTGATTTCCATTGTCCTATTAATACCTGAAGTGTAGTTCGGGGCATATTAGTAGAAGGGTCATGCTTGGCGAGGGTTCGACGCCACTTGTTTATAGGACAAGCCAGCATTAATAAAATTCAGGTTAAGTATTTTAGGCTAGCAGTAAAAACGGGGTTTTACCCTAAAATTAGTTTTTATTCAGCCTGAAATACTTACCTGTACGAACCCACCCTCTGCCAGCGTCGAACCGTTTTATGGGGAGACAAACTGTCTAGTAGCGGGAGCGGGGCGCCACCTAACGGTGATCATGAGCCCCAGGGAGCGCCATTGCATAAACCGGGAGAGCATTTGAAATCGTGTTTGGACGGGTAGCATTTCCAAAATATGAAAAGCATTAATAAAATGCAGGTAAATATTTTAGGCTAGCAGTAAAAACCTTTATACTTGGCCCGGGCATATTTAATATATAAATGATACCTTGGATGCTGACAGGTTCATTTTAGTTGGCACACTTGAAATCAAACCAAAAAGCAACACATACGCTTTTGCTAAGGTGGTAAGGCCAACAATTATTAAAATTCGCAGTCAACAAATTGTTCAACTTTCCACCTTGCCAAAAGTATACGTGTTGCATTGCATTTCGACACCTACCTTCACAGAAGGAATTACGGTAATTTGCTGAATTTCCGACACAAACTCAGCAACAACGTATGGAGCTACTCGGCAAAAATCTTTACGCCTTTCTTGACAAACACAATTGAGCAATCTAGAACAAACCAAGAACAAAACCACTGTATAGTGCAATTCAATATACTGCACATTAAGGCAGACAAATCCTGTTTCAAAATGTGTATTATTCAGTTCCGTACCTATTCACGTATTGTGAAGCACTCACAACGTGGTCGATATCATCCTCAGTAGATAACTTGGACTGATCACTTTGGCGAATGACGGTTTGCAGCAAAGGTACGCAACAGTTATGGAATTTTACAAACTATCATACATAATAATACAGTAAATCTCTGTTATAAGGAAATGAACGGGAACCTCCCAAAATGTTCGTTATATCCGGCTTTCTTTATATCCGGTTGTAACGAAAGATTTTGTTATAAAAAAAACGTTATACAACTGTAGTGGTAGTGTAACGAATTCTAAGGGGTAGGGGAAATTTGTACTTTATATCCGGAGTTTGTCATAAGCGAAATTAACAGAAAAAAAATTGGGGTGGAGGGAAAAGGCAGATTGTTCATTGCAAGACGAACTAAAGAAATATAAACGTAAAATGCAAAATATATTGCATTAAGCCGCAAATCAACATGTACAGTAGTTTTGGCCTAGGCCTACATAAATAGGCCGAACACTTCTCCAGCGTCTACGCGACATGTTGACTACGAGGCTAATTCATCCGCCACTTTCCTGAAATCCTTCGTGGCCTAAGACAGAAAAAAATAATTTGCTTTTTTTTAAATCTTTAAAATCTTCTTTTATAGGAGAATCGGTCCAGTCACTGGCACATTTCTGGCACGAACATCTGCAAAACTTTTGACGATCTTTTAAAGTGTAATGAGCTAACTACGGGGGAATTCCTTTGTCTGTCGCTATGTTAGCTTTCTGTTGTCCATGTAGAGATAGAGAAAGATATATACAGCATCAACTGCTTTCGTGATTGCTACTTTGGACTCGAACGTTAACGCTGCACGTTTTTCCTATATCACTATTTGTTTTCTGCTGCTGACATGTGCGTGCACAATGATTAGAAGAGCCGCGTACGTTGAATGGAAGAGCGCGCGCAATGAATGGAAGAACCTTTCAGCTTGCCTTTCCCTTCCTCGTGCACAGAAGTGGGTTAGCCCAAGTATGTGGAGCGTTCAAACAAGCTCAAGCCACATAGGGGAGCACGGAAAAAGATCACTTTTTGAAGTTTATGCGGAAATGAGCGGATCTTTTGCTGGCGCTGGGAATTTCGTTTGAACTCGACGCGCGAATCTGAAATTCGTTATAATATCTATAGAAATACATTGCTGGGAACGCAAAATAGCTACGTTTTAGGTGGGATTTCGTTATATCAGAGTTCGTTATATGTGGGATTACAGTAACTGATTTGTATATTGCCAGTAACGGGAACGTTTAGCTCGTTCGTTAAAACGGGATTTCGTTTTAAGCGATCTCGTTATAGCCGGGACATACTGTAATAGCACTTTGACACACATACACATGTCCATCTGTAAATACGAAAGTGGACAACCTACATGGCTCATCAACAACGAGAAAGTTTTTTAAAAAAGCTGTAAAACGGTTTGATAATTGACAAGAGCAAAACTAATACGGTCTCAGAAAGCAAAATAGTAGAAACTTTTGCTTGTTTGGGGCTCCATTCTACTGAATGGTAGACACCCGGACCTAGGCTAATTTTTTTCCAATTGATCATTTAATATCACGTGGGTGAGAGCTAACTGATACAGGTTTCTTAATTATTACCAATACAAAGTAAAGACACAGGTTTGAACACAAAGATTGCGTTTATTTTTGCATGATGTAATTCTTAAAATCTACGCAAATGTCAAAGTCTAAAACCACATGTCTATTCGTTTTTAGACTCTGATGTTTGCACAGATATTAAGAATTATATCGTACAAAAATAGGGTTAACTTTTTTTTTTTACACTACCAAGCCACCCATTGTACCAAAAAAATGATCTCTCCAAATATGTCTGCTACAGAGATGGTCACTCCCAGTCAGTGGTGAAAGACATTCATAGTTTAACATACTTGAAGATTTAAGTTTAAATCCGGTTAAGATTTAAGTTTAAATCCGGTTA
>JAHWFP010216311.1:194716-229110 GCA_023313725.1 Lithobius niger | reverse complement strand
GGAACGGGGGTCGAAATTGCTAAAGAAAAAAAAACTGTTCCGTAATTTGTGAACGCTCCCTTATGTCAGTGTAGATAACATTCCTGCTGGATTCCTGAATACTGTTCGGTACACTCACGATTCCTACTTGTTAAATGTTAACGCATATTCGTACTAAGGTAGCGTTCTGTGCAGGGGCAATACCTAACGTTTCGCGTAGGAGAGGAGTGGTGGCTCACATTCAGTGTAGATACGAATCCTACACCATTGCATGAATAATTGGTTCCACTGTTCGGTGTAGATAGGAGTCCTATCTCCAGATGAATATACTCTTTCTTACCTACGTCTGTCACGGGGAAAATTCCTATTTCTTTCAGATTTTGCACATAGACGAGCAAGTTATTAGGTGTTGTTCTTTTTTTTTTTTTAGGGAGTACGAACCCAAACTGGGTCGTCAGCTTTTAGTTGATACTAATCGCCAGCGTTAATATTAAACATGGAATTGGAGAGACGGAGTCCTCACTATTCACGTGTACTGCAGTGTTTTTGGTTGTTCCTTTCTATTTTTTTTCCAAGTAAGGAAGTATTTGACGAAACAGGCCTTTTTTTTGTGTGTGGGGGTTTTGGGGGGGGCAGAGGGAATTGTTCCTTCCTGCTTTTTTTTTTCAAATACGGAAACAGATGAGAACGTAGGTTTTTTTTTCTCTTTCTTTTTTTTTGGTGGGGGAGGGGAGGGGGAGGGACATACCACCGCCCCTACTTTTTTGTCCACATAAGGAAACAGATGACAAAATAGCGGTATTTTTTTTGGGTGGGGGTAGGGTTGCTCGCTACTATTTTTTTCCAAATAAATGTTCCGAGCAGGGAAGACGCCTCACATTCAGTGCAGATTCGGACCTTACACCGTAGCGTGCATAATAACCTTACTGTTAGGTGTAGATGGATCCTTCAAACTCCAGATGAATAATAACTGCCACTGGGAAATTCCGATTTCTTTTGGATTTTGCACATGACGAAGTAGCTATTAGTTGATATCAAATGAAACAATGAATGCACCATAGTTGCATTTACACTGTAATGGCCGCCATCTTGAAATCAGGGCCATTTTGAAATAATTATGCTTATTATCGTTAGATTTCCTTCAAATTTAGAACAGAGACGAAATAGTTGATACCAAGTGAAACAGTGAATATGCCATAGTCAGTAGTAATATCTAATGGCCATCGTCTTGAAATTGGGGATCCATTTTGAAATTATGTGTATTGTCCCATTTCGTTCAAATTTAGGTCGGAGACGATACAGTTGATTCCGCGTCAAACAGTGAACGTGTCATCGTAACTAGTAATCTGTAATCCACGCCATCTTGTAATAAGTCAGCCATTTTGAAATTATGCTTATTATAGCCTGATTTCCTTCAATAAAAAAAAAATAAAACATGTGAAAGAAAAATAAAAAAAGGAAGTTGTACTCAAACTCTAAAGTGGGTGTATAGTGCATTCTTCTCCGTGCAGGCAGTAGCCTACCGTCAGCTGCACTGTTTTATAGTTTAGGTACAATTCTAAAAGTAACAGGTATTAATAAACAAAAAACGGAACGTTAAATGTTAAGAGTAAGGGTCTAAAAGTCAAAACCTACAAGGAACACGGACAAGCTTTGACAGTCAGGGTCTAGGTGTAAAATTTTGTCAGTAAGAGGCTGGTAAGCATTAGACCCTTACTACCCGGTGGCTAGCTTTCGTCCTTAAGAATAGGAAAACAGTAAATACATTTTGACGAAAAACTGTAAATCCTCCTATTATGTTATGATCTAGTGGTAGTATGGTGTACGTATCCTGCTTTGCTTTATGTTGAAAAGTTTATTTTTCGTTTTGGTAACATGACAGAACATACAAAGTAATGAAGATTATTGGTTGCCATCAGTTACCTTAAAATCTGTGAAATTAAAATAAGGTAGCTTTAAAGAAAGTTCTTGGATTTACAAAATTGGCTTGATAAATCATTAAGCAAGTCCAGTGTTAGTATGATGCATTTCCTGCTTTGCTTTAGGTTGAAAGTTTTTTTTCAACTTAGTAACATGACAGCATATTCGCAGCAGAGAGCATTATTGGTTATCCTCTACCATAATGTACGAAAGATAATCAAAAATTCTAAAGCATTAAAGGACAAAATGCGAAACTTCACAAGAAAATTATGTTCATAAAGTTCCTTAACGATATTCTAAGAACAAAGAAAACCTGCTACAACCGTTCATACACAAGTTCTGTCCGAATAGACTAGAACTAAGCTAACCACCGGGTGTAAGGGTCTAATGCTTACCAGCCTCTTACTGACAAAATTTTACACTTAGACCCTGACTGTCAAAGCTTGTCCGTGTTCCTTGTAGGTTTTGACTTTTAGACCCTTACTCTTAACATTTAACGTTCCGTTTTTTGTTTATTAATATATTTATTATTTAATAATCTAGTATACATTCATTAGTTGAGTTTACGCAGTACAGTTAGCTTACTATCGGTGTAAAGTTTGCCGCCATAGAGTTAGATAAATTATATTGTTACCTTGTTTGCCGCGTTGCTACACAAGGGATTCATAGCTGCCGCGAGATGCCTCGGTTTAAATGGCTCGCAGCATTAAACCAGCTAACATCTATCTCAGTTGCCCTTGAAAATTACGTATTTCCAGTTCTGGCTCAGGAATGTAGGAAAACAGTAATGATCTTTGGGTATTTTTTGATGTCGATGCAGGTGTCAACATTCTTCAGTCGAAATATCGTACGATTGCGTTTTACACAGGACTAAGAATAAGAATGCGTACAATTTTACCGTAACCTACACTGATTATTTGCTGGTAAAGTTGTGTTCAAAGCCTCCCCAATGATTGTTGCCCAAACCACAGGCCCAAACTATACCCAACCAAGCTACAAGGGTCGCGCATGGCAGTAAAGTTTACCGAAATTTTAAATGTCGTTATCTTTGATGATGTCGAGAAGATGACTGCTCCAAATAATGAAGATGATGGCAGCGTTGCAAGTATTGTAAATAACGTAGACGTTGTACATACCGATGGACAAACCGCCATTACGGAACCTTCGGTAGCTAAGTCTCGTCCGAAAATACACAAATGTGATCAATGTGACTTCGCTTTTGCATTTACAAGTCGCCTCAAGGCTCATAGGGCTATCCACACCGGTGCGAAGCCATACAAGTGTGAGCGTTGTGACGCTGCGTTCTCGCAGCACGGTAATTTGAAAAAGCATTATCTCATACACACGGGTGAAAAACCTCACGTATGTGCAGAATGTGGTGCTGCATTCGGGCAGAAATGCAATTTGCAGAGCCACGTCTTGACACACACGGGTGAGAAGCCGTTCAAGTGTGACGAGTGTGGCTCTACGTTTACTTCGAGTGGAGGCTTAAAGGGACATATTCTCACGCATTCGAGTGTGAAGCCATTCAAGTGTGCCTTGTGTGGTGAGGAATTTCGATCGGGAAAATACATGCGCCAGCACGCGAAGAACCAGTGCGACACGAAACCGTATAAATGTACTGTATGCGGTTTATCCTTTAGGGATAAAAGCGAATTAAAGAGTCACTGTTTGTTACACACCGGTGAGAAACCGTTCAAGTGCGATGATTGCGGCGAACCTTTAAGAACACGGAGGGAGTTAAACCGGCACATGCGTTTTCATGCGGGGTTGGCTCCTCATAAATGTGATTATTGTGATTTTGTCTGTTTACACAAGAGTGATTTAACCAAACACGCAAGGAAACACACCAACGAGAGGCCGTACAAATGTGATTTATGCCCCGCTGCATTCAAACAGAAAGGGGACTTGAAACTTCATGCCCCGAAGCATACGGGTTTAAAACCGTTTGCTTGCGAGGTGTGTGGTGTTGTTTTTGGCTGAAAGGGTGCGCTGAACCGACATATGTTTACTCACAAAGTTGAAAAACCACATAAATGTACCGAATGTAGTCATGCATTTGCATCGAAACGTGCGCTGCGTTACCATGTCTACTCCCACACAGGGGAAAAGCCATTCGAATGTGAATACTGTGATTCAGCCTTCTCGCGTCCTTACAATCTCGAACAGCACATGCGTTTGCATACTGGTGTTAAACCGTACACTTGCGAATTTTGTGATGCTGCATTTGTACAGAAAGTTCATTTAAAGCTGCATGCACGTAAACACGTTAATCATAACGGCACATAACTGAACAATTTTTTACGTATTCGCAGGACATAATTTTGCTGCTAACTTCAAAACAACTGACAGTCTAGTCTGGCGAAATTTTAAAAATTTATATATCGTACAGAAACTAGGGAATTTGTAAAGAATTTGTTAAATTGGTACCTGTTGTGCCAGCCACTGTACCTGCAAGCTTTGCAGATAACCATTTACATGGTGGAAGGCTTGGTTGTCACGATAAAGTAGAGAGGTCTAATCTCACTTACTTACATTCACATGAAATCTCAAACGTACGATCTTTTTTGCCGTGCGTTGTAAATGATGTAATTGTATAGGCTCGGCACTAACTACACTCTTCTAAGCCATCGTCTCAGTAGCAGAAATGCACTAATTTATGGCAACTGGAAATCTGTTTCACAAACGTGTTGGACATTTTCATCAATTGTTGACTAATTTGGCCATTCTGAACAACCATTTAAACTGACTGATGAGAGGTATTTAGTTGATTTCACCCCAAGATTTTATATAGGCATAGTTATATTCTATAATGATACTAGCAGTTGTGCCCGGCTTCGCCCGAGGTTTTGTTTTGTCCATGGTTGTTTCTCGGTTTTCATTAGGTGTGTCCTAAACGTTGAATGCGACAGGAATTTTGCTTCTTGGAATACTGTACTCCCCTTTTGCTCCCATCCTCTACCTCCCCTCTCCCCCTCCTCCCATCCTCCTAAAAAAACTTAGCTTGTTGGTTCAGTTAATGCGTAACATCTGCTTAATGGTAAAAGACCACCCTCATGTGACGGAGCTTCTCTTGTCGCACATTCAGATCCATATTAAAGATGCAGACTAGACACTGAAGTGGTAGAATATGGTTTAATTACTCACTACTAGTTACAGAACAACGATCCTCTCGTCTCTCTCTTCCCTCTCTTCTCACTCTACTCCGCGCAAGGTGCACCGCGCCCCAGCATGTCCAGTCGTGTTCCATCCCAGGCATGACTAATCTTACCTTCACGCTCACCCACCCTTTTGCTGTGATTTGGGTGGATACCTCAAATGACACCCTTCCGTCTTAGTCCCACGCAACCACGCAAAAACCCTTGGTGCACTACACATTTCTCGTCGTCATTACCCCTACTTTGATCACGTGACTGGAAGTGACGTCATTAGGCTCACGTCATAAGTGAGGTCATGGAGGTAGCAAAAGGATGCAAAAAAGTAGCAAACGGCACTTTCCCACCATCCTCCAGATTGATGAAAACTAAAAAAAAAGTGGGGTTCACTTCCTCCAAATTGACGGAAAAAAATTAGCAAAAGACACTTTTCAACCATCCTACAGATTGAGAACGAAAAAAAAAGGTATCAAAAGATACTTTTCCACCATCCTACAGATCGATGAAAACCGGAACCCCCACTTTTCATCACGTGACCGGAAGTGACGTCATTACCCCCACTTTAATCACGTGACAGGAAGTGGCGGTAATGACGTCATTTCTGTCCGGGGTGAAGGGGTGGATGTACAACTCAATCGTATTCTTACCCTACTGAGATTCGTCACCATTTCGAAGCACATTGGAGGATTCATTATTATTGTAGTATAAAGGCTTAGGCTTGGTCTGGTTTCCAGTACCACACAGAGTACTGAACGCTGTAGTAGTATCCTTGACATCAGCTCCCAATTCTTGCTGTTTGGATTTTTGTCGCGAGAATTCTGACAACAGGTGTTCCCTTGTTGCTTTTGGAGTAAATTTGGCATCCTCCCAGTGGTATATCTGTTCATGCTAATAATTTTCAAATCCTGAGCCAATTGTCAATACGTAACAAAAATACTGGCATTTCTTCCGCCTGTCTTATGGCAATTTGAAGAAATTTTAGACGTAATTTTACCTTCCTTGCTGATGATGTTGGTTGAAAAACGCCTTCTAAAATCGTCCATGCTTCCTTTGTGGTAGTGGTGTTTACGGCTATGTTTTTCAATTCGCGGTTGACGAGTAGGCAAATAATTGCGTGTGTAATAGTATAAAATATAAGAGACTGCTGTTAGTGACGTCTGTTATGACGATCGTGCGATACAACTGATGTGTATGTTTATTCATCTGGAGCGCCCCTTACAAGGTAACTAGTAAGCATAACTCACATCTTTTCCTTTAAGTTACAAATCACCACAATCCAAGTCAAAGTTATCTAAGTAACGTGGTGGACGAATTACTCTGCCAACAGATGTTCTGCAGGGATTTGTTGGTGTTTCTATAGCTCTCGTTGCAATGTTTTCTGCCAACCTTCAATGGACTGTTCTACTAGTATTGGCTTGTGCTATTTCCTTGCTTTGTATTTGTCTGCCTGGACTCTGTATCACTTTCTGTTCTGGTCGTCCCCTTCTTTTGCATTCCTATTTATTCGACTCCTTCACCACTACTTGTCGTTTGTATGTTCCTGCGATTACGGTGCACCACTCTGCCAGCAGATGTCTTTACGTAGTGTGATTTTGGTTCTACTGCCGGATGTATGTATGAAGCAGGAGTCCAACTCTTCTCATTTGGAATGCGTATCATGATGGCCTCATCGTGTACTGGACCCAATGGGGAGGGTCTGAATTAGTGTGTGGCTTGCCCATCGACTTCTTCATTCCATGTTGTGCTCCCATCTTCGTTCGATGGAAGCAGGGCTCTTAACAAGGTATCAGCTATGTGCATTTGGGACCCTGGGACGTATTTGAGTTTGTATGTATATTGTTGGATTTTTAACAGCATTCGTTGCAGTCTAGGTGATACAAGATGCAATGGTTTCTTTACTATCCCTATAGTAATGGTTTGTGATCAGTTTCAATTGTGACCTCCTGCCCGTATACGTATCGGTGATAATGAGTCAATCCTTGCACAATTCCCATCATCTCTTTTTCAGTTTGTGCATAGTTGTGTTCTGCCAAGGTTAAGATTCGTGAGCCATGGCCACTGGCTGCTCTTCCTGTATCATTGTCGCCCCCAAACCAAATTGCAAGACATCAACTTGCAGTGTCACTGGTTTACCTATTTCATGTAGTTTGAGTACTGGTTCCGTGGTCAGTACTTCTTTTATTCGTTCCGTGGCTGTTAGAATGTTCATGATGCCAGTTACATGGCACATCTTGTCGCATGAGACTTCGCCTGCGTGTGGAATATAGGCCGATAGGTATGTTATCATTCTCAATACTCATTGTACTTCTTTTTTAAATCTAGGTGTGGGCATATCCTGTATTGCTTTTATTTTTGTTAAGTCTGGCCTCATGCCTTTCCCCGACATTATATGTTCCTAGTATTTCACTTCGTCTTTAGCTCACTTTAATTTATCCGGATTAAATCATACATTGATATCTCGTGCTCTTTGTAGCAGTCTTCGTGTAATCTGTTCATTATGTTCGTCTGAATCAGCTGCAGAAATCATATAATCATAATAGTGAGTCCTTCAATATCTCCAAAGTTTTCCAGATTCTTACGTTGGAAATACTCTGGTACTGCCTTAATTCCATAAGGCAACACTAAGAAGCAAAATCGTCTAATTGGTGTATTGAACGTGGTCAACTTAGTACTTTCTTCGTCTAAAGAGCAATTCCAAAACCCATACTTCGTGTCATACTTCGTGAATTTCTTTTTTCCTGGTACTTTCCATGTGAGCATCCTATATAAGATCTTATAAGATCCTGTAAGTTCTTACAGGGGTCCTGTAAGATCTTGGTACAATATCCTGTAGGATCCTGCAGGATCTTGTACCAAGATCTTACAGGACCATACAGGATCTTGTAAGTTTTGCTCTTCCTGTAAAAACTTAAAGGATCTTAAGAACCTAAAGGATCTTAAAGGATCTTACATAAGATGTCCACATGGGTTTTGTAACTACTTCCTCTACTGTTGGCAGCACGTAGTGTTCCCGTTCCATTGCCTCGTTCAACTCTTTTGAATCTAGGCAAATCCGGAGTGTACCATCTGGTTTCTCCCACACCAGCTTGTTGTTTACCCACGGTGTGTGCTCCGTGATTGGCTTAATGACAACTAATTGTTTCATTTGTTCCAGGGTCATTTCTAGTCACTCCATGATTCCAGAGGAAATTTTTCTTGCTGAATGAATTACTGGTACTGCATCTTTCGTCAAAGTAATGTGAAATTTGTCACTTATTTTCCCTAGTCCTTGAAACACATCCGCGTACTCCTCCTGTACTGGTACTTTTGCTCAATGCTTTTGTTTATTTCCTGGATGCTACTGACACGTTGCACCAATTGTAATTTTTGACATGCTGGTATACCTAGCACAGATTCCACTTTACTATCCACTATCACTATTTTCAATTTTGCGCTCTGATTTCGCACCGTGCCGTTAATGTTTATTTCCTTCAACGGTTTTATGCGATTATTTCCATACGTACGAAATAAGATTCGAGTAGGCTCCAGTCTTGGTGGGCATACCATGCGCTGTCATGCCTTTTTCGACATTGCGCCATCAATTTCTGCACCTGTGTCTATTTTCATGTTGACCCTCGAGTCCCCCACACTCATAAACTTGTACCTTTGATATGCAATTGCATTAGCCCCTAATTCTGCGATATACAGTTCATCGTTATAAGTTTGTTTTATTTCTGCTCCTACTACTTGTACTGCTCTGCTGCGGCATACCTTTGAAAAATGATTTCCTTTTTGCACTTGAAGCTTTTCCAAATGCTGGGCATTCTTTTCTGTGATGTGTCAACCCACATGCTCTGCATATATAAGTCTGCAGTTTCATTAACTTGCTGTGGATTTCCAGATGCCGCACCTCGTGTGGCTGTACTAGTTTGCTGTGGCCTACTGTTCATTTTGTATTATTTACTGATTTGGTCAACTGCTACTTAATTTTCAGTAAGTGCCACTCCTCGCATGTGTTGCATTCGTTGCCTCGTGAGCTCGACATAGAGCTATGGCTTGGTCCAATGTTAATTCTGACATGTTCAGCAGTTTTTCTTTCAGTCTTTCGTTCTTTACATTACTCACAATCCTGTCGCTGACAGTCTTTTCTTTTTCTATTTGTGAGAAATCTGTATTGAGCACTAACAGTTTTATTGCAGTAGTAAATTGATCAATGCTCCCACTTACGATCAGTCACTCTAAAACTTTCATATACATAATATTTACCTTGGGAAGAAAATGAGCATTAAATGCTTCAATCATTTCCTCATATTTATTTTTATCTTCATCAAATGTCAATGTTTCAAATAGTCTTATTGTCTCTGGCCCGGCAGTTTTGAGCAAAATGGTGATCTTCTTTTTGTCCGTTTTCTCATCATGCCCTGTAGCCAACAAATACACATCAAATTCTTTCTTCCACCTCTTCAATACATTTTCTGCAATACATCCCGTCATGTGCAGTTTATATGGTTTTTCAAAGTGTTCCATTTCTTTTGGGGTTCAGTAACTTCTCATATGATGTAATAGTACAAAATATAACAGACTGCTGTTAGTGATGTCTGGTATGGCGATCGTGCGATACGACTGGTGTGTAAGTTTATTCATATGGAGCATCCCTTACAAGGTAGCTAGTAAGCATAACTCACAACAGCGTGAGCTTTAACAGCAAGCATTTTAAGAAGTCTGTCTTCCTTACTTAAAGGACTAGTTGCTGAACTACTGATAGTTGGGCCCTGTTCCGTACCATCAACAAAGTCCTTTTTCAAGTAATGCAAAACGTACATCCACTTTACATGCTTCGTAATTGTCAGCTTTTAGTTTTTCTAAGCGATACTGGCTGCTATAGTCATCGTTTGAAGCCACCATCTTGTGGTATCGGAACTAGCGTTGCGTGACTTCTCTATAGTGAAATGTGACGTCTAATGTTGTTTCCCCTGATTTACCGTGGTTGCTCAACATATTTAAAGTCTAAAGCTTTGCAGTCCGATATTTAAACACTTGGATAAACGTTCCAGCTTGTTAACAACGGCCACGAAATTATTTTGCACAAAATCGTTCTAGAAAATTCACCTCGTATTACGACCCGACAATGTTGCAAGCTGACACGAACGCCGGCCATATTTTCGTATTTTGTCCTCAAAAACCACACTCTGCTACCATTGTTACACATTTTGTTGTATTTGGACCCATAAATGAGGACAAAGGTGTTCAGCTAGCATAAATTTGACTTGCATTTTATGGCAAAGTGCTTACAGCTCATACACTTGTACACTGGCTCTCTGAGCCTTCAAAACGAAAACGAGCTGCCATTTGCAGCTTGCATCGTACGCGACAACACACTAATGCCATCTAACGGTGACTCACCCAACTACTGGCAGGCGACCACTGATCTTGGGATCTGGACGCCTGCCGGTTAAATTCGGCAATGTGTGTATGACAGGCTAGAATACGGGCAAAAAGGTTTATGGCAGTAGCGGATTTAGAAATGTCTGAGGGGGGGGGGTGCTGTTCTACACCAGCTAAGGAGTCTGGGGCGGAGCTCCAGAAGCTATTAAATTTTAATAATTTGATGGCTTTTTATGGATTCTAGCTTGCATGATTTTCTGGTATTGTAAAAGATAAATTATTCATAACTAGTAATCCTCAACTCGGCAAATTTTTTGAAACTAATGCTTAAACACTACGATACTTATTTTTCTCTTCACGTCGAAAGCAATTTGAAATCTGTACGAATTTTTTTTAATTATGTACCTATGTCTCTGAACTAAATTTTAGCCAAAAGGACGAGTAGTAACGTACGATTACCGAATTTGTTTATTGTTTGTCCCACACTCTCACCAACGCCGAAAAATATAAAGCTATTTGAAATCTGTACCCCCCACAAAAAAAAAATTTAGTCCTTACTGAGCTCGGTTTTTTCTACCTGGTGACGTCTAGCTTCATCTATTTGGTTCAGAACAGAAGTAGTTGCCTTTTGACTTCTTTTTACAAATTCTCGGCTTTTTCAGCTGCAAATTCATGGTATATTTTTGTCAAATGTGTCGTAAGGTAGCCATCATTTCCAAATAATCGATCATATCGTTTCACTAGTTTGAAACTAAGCGACCTAAACTTGGTCACCTTTTTCTGCCGTATGACCGGCAAAAAGGACACACTAACGGCAAAGTAGGCCACTCACTGCTTGGAAATAAACGATGCATGAATGCTTTACTAAATGTTCTTGCTTGAAATAACATTTTTCCTGTCTACCTTTCGTGTTTCTGACAGAGAACGGCCAAACAAAGTCTGAAGGAGGAATCCACGAATTTGTCATGAATTTTAGTTTTGTCTCGTCATCAGTAAAACGGCCTATGTGTAGTCCAACTTCAACAGCGGGGCTCTAGCTTGAGCTAACTACAGGTGAATTACGTTGTCCGTTCACCATAGGATTGTAGTTCGTTGGATCAGGTGCTCTTTCTTTAAAATCATGTTATCTTTCTTTAAAATACAAGGATAGTAACAACCTCCGGCATGTCTTAATCCTTTCCTTTGGGAGTGTACACAAATCACGTACGTGACGTGACGCATTTGGAAGGGAAGGTTGCGAAAAGGTGTTAGGGATTGGGAAGTGGAGTATGACGAAGTGGTACATAACCATTAATTTTTGCTAAATAATATTTTTTACGTAATTTTTTCTCTAAATTGTTTAGCTAAATGATTTTTGTAACTTCTGTTTGAAACTTGGAATTTTTAGTTTTTTCAAATTGACGTCATTACGTCTCTAAACTAACCACGTCTTATAAAAACTAGTTCATCCAAAAATTTACTACGTATTTTCAGATGGGGGAGGGTTACGCCAAGTGCTACATTGGTGTTGCAAATGGGGATGGGGAGGAGGGAGTTTATGTTATTAAAGAAAAATCGTGTTACGTAATTTGTGAATGCTCCCTTTCTTGTCTACTTCTGTTTGAGGCTTCTTGCTGGGAAGAAAGTGACGCATCTACTGTTACCCCTTTAGCACTAAGTCGAAGACCCTTTAATTTATTACATTTTTTCTTTTTGTCATTCCTGGGCAAGTAAGCAAACCATTTTGAAGGTCAAAGCAGAAACGTGTTAACCAATTTTTTTTCCGAGAATGGCTTTTTAAATTTCTTTTGCACCGAAGGGGGTTGCAGTCGCACCTGGCCCACTTACCCAAATACGCCACTGGTTTACGGTCTTGAAAAACCAACAGTATCCCCTTTAATTCAGAACACCAACTTAAAATGATCTCCAAAAATGAGTTTGTGAGGATTGTAAAAAAAATCCTACACCATAAAAGAAGCATTGCCATATCTGGATGAACATCAAGCTGCTGTACCCGCCGGTAGTCCTTAATAGTCAATAAGAGATGCGGTAGCAGTGTGTAAAAACAAGTAGATGGAAGTGGAAGTGAAAGTGAGACGACCAAAGGTGCTGAATGAAGGACCGAGAATAATTTGAATTTACTTGAAAGGTGTCAGCGATGATGTACAATGGATCCTAAAAAGCGGGGTATTGACACATACTGAAGAATGGAAAAAAGTTGAAAGAACGACTGATGGGCAGAAAGAAAAGTAGAGAAGGCCAGACCCACAAAGAGATGGCAGAAACAAATAAAATTGAAGAGGCCTTGAAAATATCACGAACACGAAAGAAGGAGTTTACTGTTTACCATGTAGTGAGTGTGAGGTCACATATATAGACGAGACAAGAAAGGGAATCCACACGAGAATGAAGCAACACCACGCAGACTAGGGATGAATAGCATAACCACCCACTGCATGGTGAGATACTAAAACTCTCTTGGTTTCAAACACAAGGAGTGATATGCTTCTACGTGGACTAGAGTCCCATGCTATCCAAGAGCACGTAAAAGTGGACGCCAAAATAATTAATAGAGCAGTGACATTTGCTGCCATATTGGCACCAGTATGGGTTTTGGAGGGCATAACTACAAGGTGCACTACATAAAAATGGAGGGAAAAACAACGGAAGAGCGGATTTCTTAGGCTTAAAATAACGTTGTTTTCTCCAACAACAAAAATCGCGCTTTTTAGGTCTAAGAATTCACTCTTCACAGCATCGGCTTCAGTATGACGCCCTTTTGTTTCTCTCTGCAGTGCCCCTTGCAGCTAACCCATTAAGGCTCCAGCATAGAGTTATATACAATAATACTACGTTGTGTCACTGCTCTATTTACAAGGACCATTGCACCCCAACATTAGTCATGTAGTCAAAAGAGACTTTAGCGCTAGGCTCCGGAAGCATTGGAATGAACGGCAACACCATTAAAGAGGGCTACAGCAAGCACTAAATTTCGAAAGCACAAACGACGATGTAGTAGGGAAAAGAAAAAGAACTGATCTTGAAACCTGAGGAAGACAGATGAATACAGTCCGATTATTTACTGAAATATGCTACCGAAAATTTGCTAGATATTGTGTATACGAATATCTGACTTTACGAAATGAGTGCAGTACGAAACAAGTAGTTACAGATCATAACTGTCCTTCGAGCATAACGTCGTGTAAGTCTTGCCGCTGAGATGACCGCACAGAGCAAATTGTTAGTCGATCCAACAATGTACCAATTTCAACTTTTCGAAGCAACAACATAACCTGTTCATCTTCTGGCCAAAGAATTGGCATGCTCTCCCGTTTTCATTGTAGGGGTGGCCATTGTCGTCGTTTTGTTTTAGGGGTTGTCGTGTTTTTGCTATGAGACTTTGCCTTACAACGTAGATGCAGGACGTGCACAACAGACAATATGGAACTTATGTGTTACATGTTCATCGGCGTAACAGAAATCTACGCCCAACCTGGCGAAATTAATTGCTAGTTGCCATTTCTTACTCTGTTGGCCAATAAAGACCGTTAACGTTATTTTGAGAAATGCGTGTCCTACCTACCACCCTGGGAAGCAACGGTAGCTCAATTAGGTAGCATCTGTAGGCATAGGCGCATAGATGCGCGCGGCTAGGGCTCCAAGCTGACTGCGGCCCCCCAAAGTCTTGGTTTATTTCCAAGTAGGTGATTAACCCGTTTTAAGTCATACCGCACTTTACTTATCTTTCCCTGTACTGTTTTTAATAATCTAGCCTGACGGTTGTGTTGTGTTGCTGATGTATAATTGTGCATTAATCCAGTTACAGTACAGCTTAAAAGAGCTTACAAATTTATTATTTATGTTTTATTTTATTTCCAGTTTGTCCACGATTATTATAGTGATTTGTTTATGGATTTTTGTTAGCAATTTGCAATAAACGTCATGCTCGTTTCTTTTCCCGAGGCGGTTTAGAAAAACAAGAGTATGGTGTGCCGTTAACATGAAAATGCGTTTACATGAACAAAATTGATGTCAAGTGCAATGCATAATATTGATGTTGACTGTATACACCATACTTGTGTTTCTCTAAATCTCTCGCTGGAAAAGAAACACACGGATTGCTAGCTTGCCTCTCAGAAATTGATTGATCAGGTGCGACAGTGCCATCAAGGCCGTAATCAAAGGGGATGGGGAACACTGCCACGGGCCCATACTAAGGAGGGACCCCACTCCCAAACACAATCCAGTGCCTTGCAAACAGTAGTAGTCATAAGGGAAAACACGGAAATACCAAATAAAGGTTGGCTAATGTTCTCAAATAAGATCCTCAAATATTTCTTGAAGGAGGCCTCACTTGATGGTTTAACCCGGGCCCCCAGGCGGCCCTGAGGCAAAATCTATTGTCAATTACCAGTTCCGAAACCGGACACGTATTGTGAGTGATATGACTAAACAAATTGCCACTAGGTGAGACTAATTCTTGTAATAAGTCGTCACAACTCCTAACTTAAGCTGTACCTATTTTTAATGATCCGGCCTGACGGTTGTTTTGTGTTGCTGATGTATACCTGTACATTAATCCAGTTACAGGCAAAGCTCGTTATAACGAAATTCAAGAGGGGGCCTTTTTTATTTCATTATAAAGTAATTTCGTTACGACTTTATAAATATTTATTATAAAGTATTAGTACTTGAAAAAAAACTGAATATCCTACAAACATTGATTTATTGTGGCCTAGGTTAATACAAAATAAAAGGCCCTAGGTTAATACAAAAACTTTTTTTTTGCACAGTACTGTCATAATAAATAAACCATACTATGTGATTCGTACGAGTTAGGCCTGCGTAACATTCATATACATTAAGTCCCAGCTATAATGAGATCGCTTAAACCGAAATCTCGTTTTAAACGAATGCGCTATAAATTCCACTTACTGCCAATATACAAATCAGTTACTATAACCCTGCATGTAACGAACTCTGATAAAACGAAATCCCGCCTCAAACGAAGGTATTTTGCGTTCCCAACAGTACATATCTATAGTAATTATAATGAATTTCAGATTCGCGCATCGGGTTTAGACAAACTTCCCAGCCGAAAGTAACTGATGGGCGCATCCAGCAGATCCATTGTTTCAGCTTCTTGAGAGCTCCACATACTTGGGCTAACCCACTTCTGTAAAGGAGGGTGGGAAGGATACCTTGCGTTTCTTTTCCATTCAGGAATTTGGCGAAACAGGAGTGTGGTGTAAACTCAACGTCATTATTAGCAATACACACAAACGCAATCCCGTTTATTTATCGCAGTTTGACGTTAATCGCGAACCATACTCTTGTTTCACTAAATGGAAAAGAAGTGCACGGATAGCATGAATAACGCTTTCATTCAGCGGACGCATACTCTTCCATTCAACGTACGCGGCTCTTCCATTCATCGTGTGCACACGTGTAAGCAGAAAACAAAATAACGATGTTGAAAAAAGTGCAGCATTAATGCTCGAGCCCAAATAATAAAAAAAAATGGTCGATGGTGGACAACAGAAATCTATGGTAGTGGCAGACAATGGAATTCCCAGTAGTTTACTAAGTACAATTTTAAAAGATCGTCTAAACAATTTTGGAGCAATATGGCAAGGGCCAGCCTGCAAATGGGGAGCGTATGCGCACGGAAGTGTACAGTGACGTTGAAGCTGCCTTGGAAGAATGGTTTGCAGATTTTCGTGCCAGGAATGTGCCAGTAACACGACCGATTCTGAAAGAAAAGGCAAATTGTTTTGCGTTTTTATTTGGAAGATAAGTGCCATGGAAGAAAAAAAAGGTAAGAGCGACTGTGTAAAGGCATTGGCCAAAAAAATCCAGATTGGTTAGGATACCCGGCACCAAAGATCAAAAACTCGGGGAAACCAATTTTTTTTTCTCTCTTAGCGCCGTAGGCCTAAGTGCTTAATCCATTTTACTTCAAATCTTGTAACTCCCAGGAAAATGGACAGAAACGATCACAGTCTTCACCTCTTAATAGCCACAGACTTTATCTCTATTCCTGTGAAAACAGAACTCAAAATTTCGTCCTCTACAAATAACTACAGCTATTTGAAAAACGCTCCAAACTGAGCGCACCGCACGCAATCGCCGATCGCCATTTTCCACAACAACAAACTTGTACATTTGTAATTTATATATTTTTTCCAGGCATAAAGCCGACCACTTTAGTGTTTGTTATAGGAACCACGTATATGTATTCACACTCTGCGTTTTTATTTTGAACTCCAATACTAGTCTTGGTTTGTTATGAAAACGTCGATTGCATTTTTATTCCATTACTTGCAGACGCAATAATGTTGTAAACCTAAAAAGAGTTTTAGCATCTACAAACTAGCTAGTTTATTTTAATCCTTTACCTAGTGCTTATAAAAGCAATTTAGTAACGTAACTTCTTCCCACAAACTCTACCTTGTCCAAAACGGCATTTTTTTTTACTATTTTATTTTACCGGACTTTTTCT
Source organism: Lithobius niger (assembly GCA_023313725.1). Classification (NCBI taxonomy): domain Eukaryota; kingdom Metazoa; phylum Arthropoda; class Chilopoda; order Lithobiomorpha; family Lithobiidae; genus Lithobius; species Lithobius niger. Next base: position 212,211 of record JAHWFP010216311.1, on the reverse strand, counting down.
CCAAAAAGTGTTTATCTTGTATTTATTTCAGAGCTCCGACCATGGCAACCTCAACCAGTTGTAATTAAAGCCTTTACTATCTACTATTGCACCAGAGCAGAAACCATCCTTCTATTAAACTTGAACATTGATTTTAATAGCAAACTCCGTCCCCCCCCCCCTCCTTCAATAGTGCGATGCCTAACGTCGTAAATTTAAACATAGGCCTAATCACGTTGTTATGAGTTGAAAACTCACTTGCACCCTCAAAGCCAGGCCTCTAAGTTTCCAAGTCGGCAATTCCCTTTGTCAATTCGAATCCATCCAACCAAAACACTACTTCAATTCCGTCAGCCAGTCAGAGCGCTCCAGCTACCCCGGTCGTACGCGCTGCCACTCCAACTTCCGGCAGTGACAGCTCGGCCGATCTAGGTCAGTCTCTCCTCCTCCAAGATGTCCGCCTCCTCTTCCCCGCACGCCCCTTCCGCAGCTATCCTCGGCGTCCGCGCCGACTTCCGGTAATGAGTATATAACCACAGCCCCAGACTCAATCGTTAGCACTGCTCAAAGATCTCAGAGGCTAGAGGTTGCTACGCCGGTCGGAGTGGAGATGTTCGCACGGGTCCGTTTGTTGCCATGCCGGGCAAGGTTGCATTCGTTGGTAACTAAGTTAATTTTTATTGAAAGTGTTCTTTTAGACCCAAAATCTAAATTTATAGTTCGTAAATCTAAACTTAACCTCTTACGTGAGAATGATTGTGGATCAGTTAACCGCCATCGGCATTTCTGGCCTAGAACTACCACAACTTAAGGGTTTAAGGTCCCCTTCCTAAAAACCGGCTTTTTTTCTTATTTATGTTGAACAAAGGTTCATCTAAATACTCAAATGGTTCAAATCGTAGAGCTTAGACTTCTTTTAGGTTGTGTACCAGGTTTACCATAGTTAGTTTGATCTTCAGCATTGGCTTTAGAAACATAACTTGTGACTATTTTACTAGTGCAAACGTTGCATTCTGTAATTTAGAGAGTCCGGTGACTCAAACAACTTTTCTTCTCGAAATTTTGTAGTGTATTAACTTTTAATTTGTTCACTTCGTGTTGATTTTCATGTAAAATCTTCGTGTGCTTTATATAAAGCTTTTTGAAATATTTTCTTTGTAACTAACTTAGTTTCAATGTAGTGTGAGAAGTTAAATATGTTTTAATAAAAAAACTTTCGTTGTTTTAAACAACCAGTTGACTTCGTTGAGATTTAATTGCATGAGTAAATAATCAAAAACCATTTTTATTTTAACTCCCAGCCAGCAATTAAAAACCCATCGTGGTGGCAGCAAATTAGTTAGTAGTTAGTTGTTGATATTCGAGTTATAGTTAGGACAAGGACGCTCCCCCCCTAACCGTGCAGTAGCCACTGCAGTGCTGTAAACTTCGCTAAAGTCAAACAGTCACATATATATTAACAACGTCATCGCCAGTACACCAGATTGTCGGTGCCACCTGAAAAAGCACCTTCTTGAGACAGGTAGCGCCGCTACAACTGACAGCATTGTTTTGTTGCAATTTTTTTCTTTTAATTTCACTTATATACTCCAGCTATAAAGTGCAAATGTACCCTACTCCGTAAAATTCGTTGTAAGTGGAGTTGGCTGTACAGTGTTTTTTTTATAACAGATTGTTTTGTTATATCCGGATATAACAAACCTTTTGGTAGGTTCCCGTTCATTTCGCTATAACAGGGTTTACTGTAATCGGTTATCTACTGCTGCACTTCATGTTTTAACGACATATTTCGCACACCAGTTTCTAGCCTTCTAATAAAATGCATTTCAAGATTCTATGTTTCTTTCTCTTGGAAAAATGTGTAAAGCATGTGTACACAATCGATTGCTGTCACGGCCGAAACTGACATTTCTGGTGGTCCGATTCGTCATCGCTACTGTCGTCATCATTCACGGTAGCAGCAGCTTTCACAGTATGAACGATCTCATCATCATTTAGTTGCTCAGTAGCAGCCACGTTTTCATCAATGTCATCAAACAAACATATTAAACTCTGTATCTGCAGAGAAAATTAGCTGCGACCACAGTTTGTTGTCATCCTCATCACCGCATTCTTCTTCGACGGCTGGCACTTCTTTTTCGTTAGGCTTTTTGGAGTTTCAATGACAACCTGCATTAGCGAAACAATTCTCAATTACAGTGGCTGGCACTTCCTGCCAGAAGCTGTGCAACATGTGGATCGCCATGCGTACGTGGATTTTAGTTTCACGTTTGGCGTTGACTTTCAAAATGATTCACTTGCCCAAGCACCGTCTGTGACAAACCTTTACAGAACGAATTATGCTTTCGTCAAGTGGTTGCATTTTGAGACATGGTGTTTGGACGAGGAAAATAAAGTAATGTGTTGGATTCCATTCGTTGTCAAGGAAGAGAAGGATTTTCCTGTTAGCCAACTTCATTTTTTTGTCCAGATCTAACAACCATTTTTGGAATAATGCAGTTGTCATTGCTTTTGCAGTCCACAGGCAACGAGCGAATGCCTTTCATACAACGTGGATTCTTCGACTAGCTGATAACCATGCAGCAGTTTCAACTTTTCCGAACTAGTTATGTTGCAAAATAAAGCACCCGACACACCTTCTTTGTTTTTTTCCCCATCTGTGGCTACCTCCGCCTTTCAAAGTTGGTGTTTGTTCTGACATTGCACGATAAAACAATGTAGTTTCAACCGTATTAAAAATCCATATTCGTTGATGAACGGTAATCAACAACGAAATTGTTAATGAGTTTTAGCGAGTTGAAAAGCAAAAATTGTGGCCCCCTGACTAGGCCTAAGTAAACCCACAAGACATAATGTAACGTATTTAATTTTCAGCACTAATAATTATTTTGTGCCTTGTTTACCTGTTTAAACAAAACAAAACAGTGTTGAGAATGATGCAGTACAAGTTAAAAGGTTCAGTGTGTGGTACACTTACAATTAAAAACAAGAAATTCGTATAAACACACCAAGGGTGGAACACGTACGAATCTTGGCAACCTGGAGGACGCCATGTTGGAAGTGATGTCACTTCCTCTAGATCTGGTTGACTGGCAAATTATCAAAAGGAGTTTTCCATTTAACCATGTTTGGAGAATGTTTAATTGTGTTCATTACCCTTTGTTCATTAGCAGAGGAAGTCTATGCTTCCAGGTTTAACCGAATCTTCTCAACCGATTTACTATAGAGTATAGAGGTTTTGCTAATTAAAAAGCTGTGATCAGTGTTTTTGTGATGTTTAACAACAGCATATTTGGTGTCATCTTTCGAAATGGCACGTGCATGGTCAATTTTTCGGACCCCACAGTCCCTTTTACATTTTCCAACATAGATGGCTTTACATGTGTCGCATTTAATAACATAAACCATATTCCCACAAATTTAAACATGTACGTAGCAATGCGTCGGATTTGCCAGACAGATCCGTTGAGTTTAAGGCAATGGTTGAAGGTGGGGGAGGGGGTGGGGGTTTCCACGAACTGCACTTACCAAGGTGGTGGAGGGCCTAGACACAATCCTAACTCTAACTTTAGCAACGGTCTTCTGTATGTTTTGGAATAATCCTGGGAAGAATGGCATACAGGTTCAGTCCAAAGGTTGAAAACTAAAATCACACCGGTGTATTCCGACAATTCGTGCATATATGCGGGAAAAGCTCGTGTGAGGTCACACTCAATGCGTAGGCGCCCCACTGACGTCACGTATTTCTGTGATCTGTGGATCCAACATGGCCGCTATTTTCGATCTGAGGAATCGATGCAACTCGGGACTAACACACTAATGAATACTAATTATAAAACATGTCGGACCGCTCCGAACGTAAATATTTTATTCGAGTGTATTAAGCTACCGAATTCCAATCGACAATATGACTAAAAATGGGCACCGGATGTGCAGCTCTAGCTGAAAATGGTAACTATAGTAACGAGAAGGTATGCCTTCTATGCACGACACCGGCGGCTAATAATAGCGTGAACCGTCTCAATAATGTTCTTCTTTGGTCTCAACATCTACCCCAGCTATCGTTCGATGCTTACGGTTGTTTATTATTTACGAGGACCAGTCAGTTCAAGCTGTAGGCCTACGGGTTTATCGGCAGTTGTGTTATACAAAAACAGCTTCTAATTCTTAAGTGTAAAAAGAAACAATAGGAATTTTGAGTACGTAACTTCCCTGGTGTTTTAGCCATAAAATGCTTGGTTATTTCAGTGACTTGTTTGATCAACGTGTAGCTGCATTGCGTTATGTTCTTTATTATTAGGTTTCCTAATAAAATTGTTAATTCGTAATCATATAACTGCTAACCTGTTTGCGTTGTTTACATAAGTGCAAGCGTTGCGAAGCCAAACGATTATTATTATTGTTTAATCTCGTTGAAACTTCACACACGAATTTGCTAATACACAACTTCTTCCCAAGACCTTTAAACGTATGCCAGGGCTTAACATAAGTATTTTTTCTTCTCTTTTTGGCTTAACAGAAACAATTAAAGATGTCTATTTCCACTTTACATCCCCCCCCCCTACGTTACGGAGAGAGACGGGGTTGCATAATTGGTTTGCAAATCGGTTGCAAATTAGTCTAACAGCTAGATTATGTTTTGCCTTACACCCCGTTTGGTGTGTGATGTTACAAATTTACTAGCTCCCTAAAGTCCAAAAGGTTCTCTGCTCGGTTCCCTCCCGCTCCCCCACCCGACAAGACCATTCATTCGAGCTGTCGACGCGCCATTAAGCCTCATTCCCCCCCCCCCCCCCATTCATTACGATGTTTCCTCTTTCTTTTAACTTTTTTCAGTTCTGCATGTCCACCAACTTATCCCCCCCCCCAAGTTGTTCTTTGCAATTTGCAACGTCGTTCAGTTCGTACATCAGTATTTCCTCTGGGATAGGGGTAAATTTTGCGTTCCCCCTCTCTCCTCTTGCCCCCTGCTGAAAAACGTATGACCACTTCACTTTACTGTGCAATTATTTTATTTGCTGTATGTAATCTATGGCCTCATAAAAAAGTTAGAAAATGGCGAATAAATAGTTATTCCAAGTATTTGTACGGCTCTTCCCCCCCCCCCCCCCCCCCCCCCCCCCCCAATTCTTTAGGCCAGTAGGGAAGTTTAGGGGGAAAAGGTTAACTAAAAAATATATATTGGGGATTCTATGACCTTAATTCAACTATGTCCGTTTCCTTTTTTTCCCTCCGAACTGTGCCTGGATCGTTGTTTGTTTTTAGGGAGGACGAACGCGGCACGAATACCAAACTGGGTTTATCTGCCCCACGACGATGAGAAGACTTTTGTGATAGATGTGACAGTAACACAGAAAATAATAAAAGCTGTGATTGTTTGTGGTCACCTGTTGATTAAACAACAGTTCGGCTAGAATTTTAATTATCCAGTATTAATAATATTGGCTAAAGCCTGCTGGGAAGTATAGGATATCGCCCGCTTTTCGAGTGCAGGGATCTAACAATGTCGAGGGCGCGAGTCATTGTTGGATTCCAGCATGAGGAAAGCGGGCGGTATCCTCCTTCTCACCCGTTTTGAAGCTATCAGTCCGACGTACAGTCCCGTCCAAAAGTAAATGAACATGGTATTGTTGATGCAAATGCGTGCTGTAACAATGCAGAAGGCAAGCTGCTAGAGATGCATAAAGTTCATTGTTGACGCTTTCTATTGTTAAAGAACGGTGTATGGAGCTCCAATAATGTCAACATATAGCTTCAGTAAAGAATTACAATTACTGACTGAAGAAGTTAAGAAATATACAGCTCATTCTGTATAATTTATGTGTCAGGGTTAGTCAGTTGCAGTATTTAATTTTTCGAATTCATTTTCTATTAATTCACTGGAATTAAAAGAACAGATCACCTTCGTGTATTCCACCGTTAATAGCTATTGCAGCATTCACGTAGGCAATAATAAATGTAGTATATATCGTCACACAACGATAATGGGGGGGGTAACAGAAAAAAAATACTTTACAACATTTGTTTACATATGTTTAAGCAAATGTTACAAAAGTGAGTCGCACAGGAAAGCCAACATGGAATCGGCCACCTTTAAATAATAACAGGGGGGCAATTTTCTGGATCCCAAATCCAGTGCTGAATGCGAAAAAACGTTCCCAATTTTCCTTTAGTGTAGTCATGATGCCACATGTCAAACTGCTACTTTCACGAATGGCAATGCGACTTCATCAAAGGAAAATTAGGAATTTTTTTCATTTTTTTTAAAGTTTGGAGTTAGGACCACTTTTTCGCACTAAGAATTGGTTTTGGGCTCCACAACATCATGATAGTCCCATTTTTTTTCTTGCATAAGTAACTTCGGTAAATTTACGTTAACAATAAAACTGAACAATTTGCAGAAATTCTTTAATTCCTGTAAGAAATTTGTTAATGAAACAAAATTAGTGTTTCACAATGTTGGCTCCTTTGTGTTTCTTCGCTTGTTCTCTTCGTTGAGATTTAAATAAATTGTAAAACAGCCAATAAGACTAGAGCCAGGCTCACACTGGTTTTGTAGCATAACTAAGGGCGACTAGATAGAAAGCACCCAGGCGTCAATTCAGGACCATTGCAATCAGGTTAACCCTGCATATAGTGCAAGTTAGGCTGGTAACTGTTTCTGTCCAAGCAAAAGGTGAAAGGAATTTGGAAAATTAGGTGGTTGTAAAAGTAACCTGTTATATTGTATACGGGTGAAAATTGTTCTGTTAATTGCTTAGTAAGTTGCTCGGTGAATTCGATGGGGGCTAAAAATTGATTGGTCACTTGTTACCTAGCAACTAAGCGTTTACATGTTCGTACTACACACGGTGGGGAATTTGCGTGCTCAGTTCGTCTTGTTCTAAAGATTTGCATGTTTATTTAGCACTAGCCTAGTCAAAGTAGTTAACTTATTACAATGGAATTTTTTGAATGGCACGGAGTTTATTCTGTAAGTCTACTCAGTTCGCGTTACTCCAATGCTTTTACAACGTTGTCTTTCAGTAAGTGTGGTACGCTTGTCGTCTTGTGTTGGCTACTGCCTGTCTGTCTATCTGTATATCTGTTTTTCTGAATCCACAATTGAACGAGTTATCAGTTTCGTTCATTATGCTTCGCTGAAACTTTGTAGATTTAAAAAAAAACAAGGAACGTTTTCATTTTTCATGAGTAAAAGAGAGGATTTTTAATTTTTATGTATTTTTTATGTTCTGGTCAGTGTTCCTACTGAGTAAAATTCCTACTTTTAAAAGTTTCAAGTACTGCTACATGTGTGCCTAACAGAACGGAAAAACAAATGGGCTCAATAAATAGATACAGTTGAAAACTAGTTTCGTTGTCTTGTGGACTGCCTAAGTGAGAATTCAACTCTCGACCTTTGAGACCACGTGATGCCCTCAGCCTACAACTAAAAACATGACATACGAGGTTACACATAAAATGACACTTAAAAGCACTAACTTTCAAACTAATAATGGTAGAAAATTCCACCAATACGCAAAACTTATGAGACTTGGTAACTTTTTTATAACTGATACAGAATTTTGTTGCAGTCCTTATGATGCGATTTGTTTTTTAAATATTCGGAGCAGTTTGCTAAAGAGATAAAGCATGTTCCCTGCTGTGAGGTGATTTTACAGTTTGATTATACATTCCGCTGAGATTCGGTAAGACTTTATTTGAAGCATTGTTTTTCCAGACGTAGAAGTCAACCTTACAAGACATGATACTCTACCGATCGCTACCAAATAAAAAATCTCGGATACCTGCAAACCTGTTTGTGGTGTGAAGTTCATATTCGAACCCCAAAATTTCACTGATTATTGTTCTGAGAAAATTGTTCTGAATCAACACTGTATTAGTTTCAAACATTCTAATACACAGACAGAAGAAGCTGTATAGTTTGTTTACGTTAAGGTCGTTTTATGGGTAAAAAGTATTTTAAATAAAGTGTGTGACACACGGGGAAGGGGGGGGGGGGTAAGGTAATATACCATAAGATATGTTAAAGACCAAACAGTGTTCTCATCGGCATTCCCCCATAATGTTAAACGAGATGCACAAATAGTCTTTCTAACACTCCGGCTTCAGTGCCTAAATTGCCTCAAGAAGCTGATCTGGCCGATGACTAAAAACGGAATCATGGATAATTGAGTGTCAGTGTGTGCCAACCACGGAAGTATGAGAGGCTTTTGGAGGTTTGACGCACTCTTAGCCGAATCCATGGTGCCAAAATATAAGAGAGGAACAATTTTGTTAGGTAATTCCAATCTGAAATTCCCATGATCTTTTACGTGCCACAATCGGCATGAGCACGAGGCATCACTGGGACCCTTCTCTACCCAAATATGCCATGGTTAGCTGAGGTCATGCTCGGACCTGGGACCACCATCATACGAGACGGTCGTGCTAACCATCCGGATACCTTTCCCCAAGTGTCACAGGCTTTCGGACTCTTTCAGCAGCAAGTGGATCTACTCTGGACAATAGCTCGGCTCCCTGTGGTGTTCGAAGGTTTCCCAAATCGAATCAATGGGTGTGCCCCTTCCTTTACTAGACTTCAATCTTTTTTTTTTTTTTTAAGTCTTGTAGCCAGTTGATACACTAGCTGCTTGCATCAGATGATGGAAGGCTCCAAAAATAAATAATAAAAAAAACAAAAAAATTACGTGAATATAACAATATTGTTGCCGGGTGAAGCAAACTTACGCAGCAAATAAATGTAGTAAACATTTCAACCCTGTATCGATCTGTTTTAATTCGATGTAATTTATAAGCTATAATAATCGAGTTGACATTAGGCAAGGCCCTCGTTTAGTTCGTTTGTAAAGCATCTTTAGTTGTAAATAAATAATACAGTTTTCTTGTATCTCAAATCGTTAGAAATAATCTCCTCTTGAATATGTTACAATCGTTTATCCATACTAACTTTATAACGATACAACAATACAATGACGAGCACGCTCATTTCGCACGAAGCAGCATTTCTCTATATCACAGTCATTGTTTAAACAACAATACAGTGTTCATTTACTTATGGACGGGACTGTACATTGTTGAGCGCAAGTGAGCGCGAGTGGAATACATTGTTGCATTTAGCCAGAAGAAAGTTTGTGTAGAATATTCGTTAAGACACAATGCTACACGCAACGAAAAGAAGCAACGTTTAATTTTGAAAGCGGTTGCAATGTTGTAATTAACATGAATTTCAACGATTTTTTTTAAGTTTGAGGTGGCGTTGTTTCCAAAAATTGTTCCATGTAATTAATTATATTCGGTTCCTTTTTGTCATTTAATGAAATCAACGTTTGGAAAGCAGCAGTTGCAATGTTGTGAATTGCTGAACGTTTTTATTTTTGTATCTGTTATGGTTTTTTTTTTTTTTTTACTTGTTTCAGTAAATTTATTACATTTGTTGGTTTTCTTCCACTTTTCATTTAACACAAACGGGGGCTGGGATCCACGTGGAGTGCTGGGATCCAGGATCCCAGCCCTCCGCCGCGGATCCCAGCACTCCTCGGCCTCGTTCATTATTGCGATCCGTCGTGCTGTATTGTTATAAGAGGACTGAGAGCTTCAAAACGGGTGAGAAACACATGTTTCTTAATCCACCGTTTGAGAAACGACGTAAATATATTCTTCCTTAGAAGGGCCCCACAAAACAATGCCGTTTAGCATCATGGTAGGTAGACTTACTACATTGCGCAAGGCAACTCAATTAATTCGTAGTACTCTTACGCACATGCGCACAAAAGTACACAAAATCGGACCCGCCCCAGTGACATCATTTGGCGGTAAAAAAAGATAATGAGCTCGGGAATGACCAACCTTTCCTAATACTATCGTTCCACTCAACCTTAACTAAGCACCGGTGCACACTTAACTACGGCGCCGCTGCGGTACCGCATCCAATCAATGCACACGTGCGTTTTATTAACGCGCGTTAATGCTGCGGTGCCACTTCGGTGACGTACGTGCGCGTTCGGTTCCCTAACCTCGTGTACAAAAATTTATAGTTTGAAACCCATGAGACGATGTTGGTTTTTTCGCCTTCCTCGTGAACAAAAAATATATTTTAAAACCAATGCGACGAATTTTGGTACATTGATGTACTAATTTAAGACGTAGGAAAAATGTTATACAACCCTTGCAGATTAACTAAAAAATTCGGCTAAGTTCTTTAATTACTTCCCAATGAGGCTTCAATCATTTCTGCAGCAACATTTCATACTTCAGGATAGTTCTTTACTCCCCCAATAAACGATTCCATGTCTATTTTTTCGAAATTGGACGCCATTTTCAGTAACGCTTTTGCGGTAAATGGCGGACGTGTGCACCGCTTAAGCACCGGTGCACACGTGCGGTCGCCGCTATGGTACCGCATTTGCGGTTTGGTTTACGTGCCATCTGTTGGATACTGCACACGTACCTGCGTCGACGTTGCGTTACCGCTCGCCGCCCACCCGCCGCTCGTGCGGTCGTTTTGCACCGCAATTCCCCCCGTCAACGCAGCGGTACCGCAGCGTTAAAAAAACGCAATTACGTTTCTGAGTACCTTGGATGACTTGAGCGGTGCACACGTCCGTCGTTTACCGCAAAAGCGTTACCGAAAATGGCGTCCAATTTCGAAGAAATAGACATGGAATTGTTTATTGGGGGAGTAAAGAACTATCCTGAAATATGAAATGTTGCTGCAGAAATGATTGAAGACTTATAGGGAAGTAATTAAAGAACCTTTCCGAATTTTTTAGTTAATCTGCAAAGGATGTATAACATTTTTCCCTGGTACGTCTTAAATTAGTTCATCAATGTACCAAAATTCGTCGCATTGGTTTTAAAATATATTTTTTGTTCAGGAGGTAGGCGAAAAAAGCAACATCGTCTCATTGGTTTCAAACTATAATTTTTTGTACACGAGGTTAGGGAACCGAACGCGCACATACGTCACCGAAGCGGCACTGCAGCGTCAACGCGCGTTAATAAAACGCACGTGTGCATTGATTGGCTGCGTCACCGCAGCGGCGCCGCAGCGTTCAAAAAACGCACGTGTGCACCGGCGCTTAGTCATCCAAGGTACTCAGAGACGCAATTGCGTTTTTTTAACGCTGCGGTACTGCTACGTAGACGGGGGGAATGGCGGAGCAAAAGGTCCGCACGAGCGGCAGGTGGTAACGCAACGTCGACGCAGGTAGGTGTGCAGTATCCAACAGATGGCATGTAAACCAAACCGCAAATGCGGTACCGCAGCGGCGACCGCACGTGTGCACCGGCGCTAAAATGATGTTGACCTGGCTGTTACACAGCAGACGAAACTGATTTTATTGGTGGCTATTAAAATCAGGAATGCAAGCATGAACCATTGCACTTCAAACAGAACTGACAGCAGTGACTACCAGGTAAAAACGAAAGCTGATGTTGGTTTGTTTAGTGAGGCACCTTGCGAAGCAATACAGTGGCACTACTCTTCCTGTGCAGGCTTCTGTCTGTCTACCATCAGTTATGTCTCCAGGATAACTTTTGAACCGGTTGTCTGATTCATTTGCAATTGCGCACTTTTTATTTGTAGATGTAGTACAAATTGAGATTGCTGGTGGATAATATCTGTAAATAGAAATCTACCCCAAAACAAAACTTGTTAAGGATTCCCCCCAAGCTTTTCGATATCAAACGCCAAGCTCTTTCGCCAAGCTAATCCGACCGAATAATAGTTCGAAGGTTAAATGAAATATATGAAAATTGCTTACTGCGCAATTTTCAATTATTTCATTTAACGTTTGAAGCATTAGTCGGTGGGATTAGCTTGGCGAAAGAGCTTGGCGTTTGATATCACGACTTCACACGGCCGAAAAGCTTGGCGGGAATCCTTAACAAGTTTTGTTTTGGGATAGATATCAAGCTGTTTTTGGTCCAAATTGATGAAATCCATTTATTTTTCTTTGTAATTATGAGATGGAAACACCAATTTAGTTTTATGGTCCATTTCTTTTTTTTTTTTTTGTTTGCTTTCGTTACATTTTGAGGGCAGCAGTCACCTTCTTTATATGATAGCATTTCATATTAGTAATGAAGACGAACGGATTTATTTAATGTTCAGTTTGGCATTGTTGCATAATAACAATGTTTAAAACAATGTAAAACAATCAATTTGGACGTTTGGAGCTCCCTAACCCCTGAACCACTTGACCAATTAGAAAGGTTCATATGAAAAGGGCACTTCTACAGATCAATACCTGTAAAATAAGCTAAGAACCAGCTTTATTCACCCCACGGAAGAATTTATTTTCGTGAAACAAAAATAGCGGTAGCCAGTAACTAGTAATTAAGCAAATATCAACGTTATTCAGGTCGTTTTTTCAACAAGAAAACGTTAAGCTATGTGTCTAGCAGTGATTTTTATCTTGTCAGGCGACCAAAGTCTCCCGATCAAACAAGTTTCAGTCTTTTCTGTCGCACAGTTATTTATCCTGAGATGGCTGAAAACAGTCAATCTTTGCTGTAAAAACACAACGTGTCTAGTGGTCGCCATGCTCATATATACATTTTATCTGGATGTTATCGTTTTGTCTTGGCGGCCGACACACTGGCGTATGTCTTGATTTATGAGAATTTAACGGTTTGTAGATTGTTGTTATATTCAGTACTTGTTTTTGTAGTGTTTTGACAAAGATACTAACCTGCATAAACGAAAATTAAACCTGGATTAATGAAATGCACTGAGGGCTCTCCAGCTGTCCACCTGGCATCTTTCCAACTTTTGATCATCTTTCATTCACCCCTTTGTAGTTGTTGACTTGCACATGTTAAGTTCTAAACTCCATAAAATTGGACGAGGGATTCCGGGGTATTGCCATCATAGTTCAGAATTATTTTGGCATCCTTAGCTCGATACAGTTCATCATTCGAAACACTTCAAGAAAATTAAACAGAAATGAACGATGGAACATGACATAAATTAGATAAACAATTTTTTAACGTTGACACGTAAAATGAGAGAAGATGTACGAGCACCCATGGTACGTCTTTCAGTTGGCAACCATTGATGAATTCAACCAGTACACCATTAGAACTTCAAGGCTTTTTTGTGTGTGTTTTTTTTTGTGTATTTTTATTACTATTTGAAAATGTATACCGACTTAAGCTTATTATATAGCTTAAGCCAGTTTGATTCTTGAAAACGGTGCCAACATGGGGTCCTAAACACTGCAATGTTAATTATTATTTTATGTTAATAGGCAACTCTGTGCTTTTTCTTCATAAATTATTATTTGTTCACTCTATGGCTTTCTTCGATTCAGTGTTGACATCAATGCATTTCCTATTTAACAATTTAAGCAAACACCCCCAAAATTTGGTTTTTCCCCTCTTTTGCCAAAGCTGTTATTTTTAGGTTGAGATATTTTGTAATAGATATCCATGAGGTCTAGCCGTTTTAACGGCGATATTCGCTCGTCTGCGAGAAACGGCTAGTCCAATACCGATGGGGTGCAGGGAAATCACATGAGCGCTAAAAGCGTGAGTGCTGATTTCCCTTCATGCCCGAGATATTGGACTAGCCGTTTCGAGCAGACGAGCGAATATCACCGTTAAAACGGCTAGACCTCACGGATATGTTTTAATGGTAAGGTGTGACGTCGAGCCAACATATCTAGTTACTTGAGATTTAAAAAAAAAATTTTGAAAATTTTATTTGTGAATCATAACGTAAATTCCTGAACTCAAACTTCCGATTTAAACTTCCTGTCTACGAAAGTCTCACGTACGAGAGGACGTCCCCATATCTAGTCCCAGTCACGGACCTTTGTGTTTAAGGTAAAACCGTATTTTTTCTACTTTTTTAGTTTAAGTAAGATATAGCACATAAAATGCGCTATTCGCTCGAGTCTCGTAGGTGTTTAGGTGTGTTTAGGAAGTGTCAGTAGCGTAGTTTTCGTACTGTCGGAACGAAAGGTTGCCGGGTTCGGGTTGAACATCCCCCATGGGTGGGGGCCTAGCATAGTAGCCTACTCGAGGTTTTTTTTTTCTTGTTAGTACGATAAATGTCGTAGGTTGCAATTGTGCCTATTTATGATGGTTGCAATGGTTTTGCTGGTTGAATTTGTGTTGTGTCCGGTAGTTTTGCAAAGTCGGACATCATATGTCACATGTCACCCCGGTTGGACAGGGGTTGTGTAGACCCCGGAAAAAGTGTTGGGTTATCAAAAAAGTGTGGGTTATCAAAATTAACCCACGGTGACGTGTGTGGGTTTTCCGATTAACTGTATATAACGGCTACACTTTTAGCATTGGGATATGTTGGCGTGACGTCACCACCGTGCATTAAATTATTATATTGTTACTAAAATGTAGAAAATTGTTACAAAAATGTTGCTACCAGAATACTACTTAAGTGATCGTATAATTTCAACCTGAGAATATGTACTCTGTGTTCACCAAGAGTGAGTAATCTATGTAACTAAGATCATAGTTTTCTTGTTTGTTTTGTTTGTGTAAATGTGTCCGCGGTGGCAATCTCGATAATATTAATTCTTTTATTTGCTTGTGTGTATGCAGTGAGAATCTCGATACTCTTAATTCTTTTGTTTGTTTGTGTGTCTTTCACACTGAAGTGTGTGTATAAGTAATTTTTCAAAGTTGCACAGTACTGATGGCGTCTGGTTTTTTCCACTTTCATTTCAATACTTAAATTAGATGTAGGCCTCTATGTCTCTTAACCCTGGATCTAACTAAATGTAATGACAGCTTATTTTCATGCAAACGGGAAAATCACAATAATGCTCTATAAAATCGGCCATATACGGGGAAGGGCCGCGCTAGTTGTACCGAAAAACAAAAACGAAATGGTTTGATGGTTAAGGTAAGGGCTAACTGAACACAGCAAAGAAACACGAATAAGCTTTACTGTAAGTCCACGTGAAACCTTAATTCTGTCTTCAGCCATTTCGTTAACCACCAAAAAGATAAACACTGAAAATGTTTGGAAAGCCAACAGTGATTTAATGGATTATTATTCCATTATTAAATAATGGATTATTTAATGTAGATTAAATTTGTGCCCAACTTTTAAATATTTTGACGCCTAAACATAGAAATAATAGCATAAAACAGCTTTGTTTCGTAGTGCTTTGATTATTGAGTGATATATTTTGTAAAGTTACCATCTCTGGCTTGTCCGTAATTACCTAATGACTGTAATTAGGGCTAATTACGTCGTTCTATCCGAAGAAACATTTGCCAAGTGTGTTATGCTGGTTTTTGGCTACATTTTCCACGTGCCAGACACGTGCGTTCCTTTTGACCGAAAGTGTTTCCATATTTTGGCGGGAACAAGCCCTTATAATGAAGATGGTTTGGCGCCGAAGGAAGTCTTTCCCAACAAGCACGCAACAAGGACAGAACTCTTTGAACGAACTGTCTTGTTGAACAATTTCTCGATTCATGTGCGGATTGTTAAATGTTTATTTTTGTAAAATGCGTTATGTCTAAGGAAGAATAAAGTAAAGAAGTTTGAGTTTAACAAGTCTGCAGTGAACCTTTGAAATTACAATTTCTTAGACTGGTTAAATTTAAAACCGTGCAGCTACGAATTAACGAGTAACAGATGAACATATAGCGTACACGGTACACTTTTCATTAATCCCCTATTCTTTTTTTTTAATTATTTTTTTTTCTTTTCTTCAGTTAGGTAATCTCCTTACAACGCATCAACCTATGGATGATACAATACGACCATTACTTTTTTCTTATCATTTTTTTTTTTGGATTTTGTTAAGCCAAGTGCAGACAAATTCATTAGCCTACATACTGGGTTCAAATGCAAAAACTGTACAGTACTTTTGAAACATATTGTTAAAGTGATTGAACTGGTCGCGGACAGCAGTAAGGTTTCACGTTGGTTTAAAGGGATACACCTCCCAGCGCCATTTTTCTCGATCCTCCACATCAAGTACGGCCCCAAAGGTCTATTTCCTTACCGTTAGTCTTTCCCTTGCTAAAAATCCTTTTTAAAATGTGGCGTCTAGGAGATTTTCTGTTGAATATAATGGAACTTTATTTACTAATGACCCGTCACTAAATCAGGCATTGATCGCGTCCAATAATCATGACGTTTCATCTCTGTGTGTACATCTACTAATTTTCTAATAATTACCATGAGATCTAAAATCTAATAGACTAATACGGTTAAAATTAAAATTAATTATTCCAATAGATCGCCGAAGCAAAATTATAAGACACTAGCCTAGAAAATTATAAATTGTGATTTTAAAATACGACAATCATTCCGGTTTGTGACGACACAATTAATGGGTTCACGCTGGCTGGACTATTAGGCGCAATGCCAATTGAGACAGTAGCTACGTTTTCGTTGCGAGGAACGAAGCTACCGTCTTAGTTGACCTTAGCTGTAGTAAATACGCGGATGTGATCATCGCGTGGGTGTTGTGAGGCAGGCGGAAGATTATAAGGCAGGCGGTATATTACTTTAAACTTCAGAAACATGGTGGTACCGTATCTGAAACTTTGTAGGACAGCTTATTTGTGTTCCTTTGCTGTTTTGACTTTGGATCAGTTAAACCTAATCTTAATAAACAACAAACTAGTTCTTTCTTTGTTTCAAAATTCGTAATACTTTGGCACACCATGTTTTTCTTCGGGCAAAGATGTGTGAGATCGCATTGGTGGCTATTTGGTTGGGCCACATTTTCACATTTGTGTTCATTTGTTGGCTTTTCCTTAGCGTAGTACAGATTGTTTTGTTTGGTTTTAATGTAACATATTATACGTTCTCTTATTTAAAAAAAAAACTTTTGTGCCTTCAAACATACGACTAATTCTTTTTCTACGATTTCGTTGTTGTGCTCTGTTGTTGCTAGTAAGTTGGTGATTTGAATACTTCAGGTAGCGTAGGTCATTCGTTTTCTTCTTGTCTTGTATCTTCTTTCTAATAATTTCTTTTCATTTTCAAGTAGTTAGACAGTTGCTTTGATTACTAACAATTAGCACTAATTAGAAAACCATCGTTAGTAATCAAAGCAACTGTCTAACCACTTGAAAATGAGAAGAAAAAATTAGAAAAAAAGATGCAAGACAAGAAGAAAACGAATGGCCTATGCTACCTGAAATCGTCAAATCACCAACTAGCAATAACTGTTAAATTTCAACTTTGTTCACTGCATGGGAGAATTAATTTTCGCACATATAGCACATATAGCAACGAAATTTACACCTTTTTTTTCAACAAGAAAATGTTAAGCTATACGTAGTTTCAAAAGATAAGTGTCCAGTAGTCGCCATGCTCATATATATTTTATCTGGATGGGACGGACGTCAATGCTGTCGTAGAATGTTAACGGGCATGTTAGGAAAAGAGCACAACGCCTACAGTGTAACCATCCAACCAACAAAAAAATAGCACTAATTAGAAAACATTTTTTGTTGGTTGGATGGTTACATTGTTCGCGTCGAACTACTGTCCCAACAGACACCGCAACATGCCA